>MU134631.1:72979-96591 GCA_015039355.1 Ramaria rubella
GTCATTAGCATTAATATTAATCATAACCATCCCCAGGGTACCTGTGTTGAAACAGCAGAGGCAGATGCAAACTATGGCAGACATGGGTCACACAGCATCAGATGTAACTTTCGAGGTGAGGTAGATTAAGGAAATTAATAAAGTACAGCTGCATGACATTTGCTATACCTAATGGAACAGAAACCAAGTGGGCATAATCTCTGTGTCTGCCATCTGAGCGGCCGTGGGATACCAGTGGCCAGCAGGCCCTGGCCACCATGGGTTGGAATTACAGTCCGAGTCCCAGACTGCAGAATAGCCGTTTGTTGACACAGCAGATGGTGGCCATCTGGTCTGCTACAGTCTGTGCAGAGTTTAGAAGATATTCACATTTTTTTACACACTAAAATCCTCCTCGAGATATTAACATGTTATTAACCTGTTATTAACCATGTTAATTAACCGGTGTTATTAACACGAGTGTTCTTTACAGAACCCTAATTCCCAGACCTTGGCTGAAACTACATCCACCACAATGCTGGCATCAATAAAGATGGATCTAGAAGATGAAGAGACTGAGGATATGTGGATTGGAAGTCAAAGAGAGGGGCATACCTTTGAATAAGCGATGGCAGCTGCAGCCAGCATCATCGGAGATGACCCAGCCAGTGTCTAAGATGCAAAATGACACCCAGCCTGGCCTCTGTGGAACATTTCAATCCAAAGCGAACGCAATCAACACGAACTGATGGGTACTTGGGAGTTGGTGGAACCGCCGAAGGGTGCCAATATCATTGGCAGCAGAATTGTTTTGCACTATAAATGTGATGTGGCAGGTGAAATTGTCAGCTGTAAGTCCAGGCTCATTACAATGAAACTTTTTCACCCACAGCCAAGCTTTCGGTGATCTGCATAATAGCTGCAATAGGCAGTGTTGTCATGACCCCGGGTCGGACCCCTGGTCACTTGACCCAGGGGTTAGATGGTTTTTCAGAGACCATTCTGACCCTATTATGACCCCAGTCAGAAAGGGTCAGAACAAATAAACCCGCTCTGTAGGCCCTATACAAAAAGTACAGTATACTAGTCTATCACAATAGGCTCCCCTGGTTGTCCTCGACCTTCATTATCAGCAAGGAGCTCATACAGTTCAATTTCCTTCTCTAAGTTAGCTACTGCACCTTTCCAGAACATGTCAAAACCCTTCTGTGTTCTACCTGTGGGTGTTGCAGCATCATTTGCTGGATACAAAAACAACTTTGCCAGAGGGATGCGCTCCTGCCTGCCAAAATAGCAGCGGATGCGACGCTGTGGGGCCCAAGAGCTTGCAATCAGATTATCCACATCAGTAAGACCTCAGTGTCTGAATCATCATCACAGTCATCTTCATCAGCCTCATTGATTAGACCCTGCACGATGCTTCGAAAACTTGGCCCTGCATCAGGAGATTCTTCCTTGGCAGTGATTGCAACATCCTCATCATTAGAGAGCCCAGCCGTCAATGATTCACCATTGAAAGCTCCAAGCTTGCGCTTGAGGCATCGCCAGGTGAATCCAGCAGTAGCATGGGCACGTCGCAGTGCCATCTTCACAACAGCTGTGTCCCGCACCTTTTCATGTCCCAGTTGGTTTCAACACCACACATTTTGTGCATCCTGTCTGTCTTGTAGTTCTTGTGGTCTGTGTGAAAGTGTTGTCAATCCCAGCCCCTTGGCGTGCCACCACATTGTGCCATTGTGTGATTAAGAATAGACATGTGTCAGAGTGATAGTCGAGGCGCGATGCGACGTGTTCATTGTTAATTGGCTTCACAGGTGGTTTAGAGCTCCAGCAAGGTGAGTCAGCAACACACTGGAGGCAAACAAGAATTTTCTGTGTCAGAAAATCTTCAGAATCTGCCATGTTTCCTGAGGATTTTCTGAGGACAGAAAACTGCTAAAAACCGTATGGTTTTTGGAGAGTTTTCTGTCCCCAGAAAAACTTCATGAAATTCTAGAAATGTGCCCCAGAAAATTGTACAAATAATACTTGCCAAAACTAATGATTTTCTGATGATTTTCTGAGTCCAAGAAACTTAGAGAATATTGTGGATTTCCACAGGTTTTTCTGCAACCAGGAAAGCTTGTGAAAATCTTGCAGAAAACCATGGTTACTTAACAGTTTTCTGATCAAGGAAACTCAATAAATGAGTTTTTTGAACCAGGAAATTGTCAGGAATCAGAAAACTGTTAAATAACCATGGTTTTCTGCAAGGGTTTCATGAAGATTTTCTGAGAAGTTTAGCAAGCTTTCCTGGTTGTAGAAAAACCTGTGGAAATCCACAATATTCTCTAAGTTTCTTGGACTCAGAAAACCATCAGAAGATCATTAGTTTTGGCAAGTATTTCTTGTACAATTTTCTGGGGCACATTTCTAGAATTTCATGAAGTTTTTCTGGGGACAGAAAACTCTCTAAAAACCATAGGTTTTTTAGTAGTTTTCTGTCCTCAGAAAATCCTCAGGAAACATTGCAGATTCTGAGGATTTTCTGAAAGATTTTTTGACTCAGAAAATTCTTGTTTGCCTCCAGTGACGGGTTGTCTTGCCCCAGTATTGGTCGTAAACCTGTCCGGAAGTGGCTCATAGTATTTCTATACAACATGTATACTGTTTCTAGCCTTCTGTGAGTTCCGACCCCTTATGACCCCCCTCTTCCACCCAGCCAATTATGACCCTTTTGACTGACCTCCGGTCAGACCCCCGAAGGGTCTGACCTTTTGGCCTGACCCTGACAACACTGCATTGGCAATAGCTGCCCGGAATGGTTGGGAATTAGAACAAACAGATGTGGATGGTGCTTACCTGAACGCTAAACTCGCAGAGAAGATCTATATGCGTCAGCCAAAGGGGTGTGAAGTGCCTGGGAAGGAGCACTACGTCTGCCTTCTCAAACGAGCGATTTACGGTCTCAAACAGGCTGGAAGAGAGTGGTACGAACTTTTCAGTCAGGTGCTCTATAGGCTAGGCTTCACGCGTTGCGAAGTGGAGCATGCAGTATTTTACAGACACATGGACAAGGAAGCTCTCATAGTGGCCGCTGATGTCGATGATCTCACTATGGCCGGAAGTTCACCAAAGGTTATCAGTCGTTTTAAAGCCGAACTACGCACTGAGTTCAAGATTAAAGACCTCGGAGAATTGACGTGGCTTCTGGGTATGGCCCTGAATATGACCCATCTACCGCAATTCAAGTTCCAAGATCATTATCCCACCTCAAATATATGATTCTAATCACTGTATTTTTCCCGCACATCATCTTACTTTTGTATCACGCACCATACTTCCAATCTGTCCTCGGCTCTGTTTCCATGTCTTTCAATCTTGCCTACGTCTCGTAACGAATCCGTCACGATTGTCACGTCCATCACGCTTCCTACTCACGAAATTCATACCATGATTCCAGAAATACATCTGACTATAAATATACATGCCCGAAAAAGCTTCACAGCCTGAAAGAAGTTGTAAGAGAATGTGCAGGGACGACAAAAGACAGGCATTACCCAATTGCCCGCATAAGTAGATATCCAACGGTTGCCACGACCTGTCCATGCAACAGCAGTCTCTTTCACTGCCGACAAATAGGAAGCAAGAATAACATACCAGAGTTGCGATGATACTGGCCGGAACACCGTTCTTGAGAAAATCGACATTGGTCAGATACGGTTTGCCCCGTTCGTCAACCTGGTTCGCCCTGTAGTGAAGGTGCCCAGTTACATGTCAGATATTAGCAACCAACTAGACAGGATATCACGTACGCTGTCTGGTTCGGGAACCCGGAGACTGGCATACCCATTCCAGTGGAACAAATTAGCCCCGTGAGGAAGATGAGGAGTCGCGGGTGAGGATCATCAAACTGAGCGCCCACTTCGGCTGCGATGGGCACGAGCAGGGACGCTCGCAATAGTGTGACTGATGAATGTGGATATAATCTCGCAAAGGTATCAGCGATTTACAATGTTGCGTGCACCATGTATGGTGTCTTACCAGTACAACCACGGATAGAACTAGCACGACTTGGTATAAAGACAGTCCCTCGATTAGACGACGAACAAGTTCATCTAGAACGGCCAACAATCCGCTGGAATCTACGGCTTTGCCTAAAGCGATCCCGCCCATTGCAAGGACTGAAAGAACTACTTAAACAGGGATCTGCGGGAAGAGAACGCTGAAACTCACAAACAATGGTCCACAAGAATTGTTCGAAATCGTCCTGGGGTATCATTAGAACCAGTATTTCCATGGAATGCGTCTCTCTTACCTTCTTGAGGACGCCCGTTGAGAAAAATGCTACGATCGGTAAAATGGCAATCACACCCATATCTCCTACTCGGTCCTCGATTTGGTGCTCGATACACCATAGGATGATAGTGACCAGGCACACAAATGTCACCCACCACTGTTTGAACGTGAACTTCTCTTTCGTGGGCCTGATGGCTTTGATCTCTAGGACTTCGCCGTCCGCTGTCATGCTTGGGCGATAGCTCACCACAAGGAGCAGCCAGACTAAGGTAACCGATATCAAAGACACTGGGATAGCCACCGCGAACCAGTTGAGCCAGCCAATGGGCGGATGCATATATTGCAGGGCAATCAGATTCTGCGGTGACGAAATGGGAGAGCTTTGGCCTCCGATATTTGCTGCCAAAGCAATGCCTATCTGCAAAGATATCAACAATAGTACGTGCGGCAAAGTATGTAAATTCACAATTAAGCAAGGCGCAAATGATGTCCTTGGAGGAAGCGTCCGGAGGATGGGCTAATAAAACATCAGTGGGAGCAAGAGTCGTTCAGGTGACATGGCTTACTTGAATCAATGTAAAGCACAAAGTTGGTGCGGCGACATTGCTTTATTGCTTGATAAGAAAGCAGTGACAAAGATCAACGAAGGATACATGCCTTATCCACATACTTGCAAAGCAGGCCACTCCCATAAATGCAAGGAGTACAACGTTAGGTCTTGTGCCTGCCAAACTAAGCACACGGGTAATAAGCACACGATCTATATTGGTCTTGCTCAATGCCGAAGCAATGGTGAAACCACCAATAAGTAACATGATTGTGGGGGAAAACATCACAGAGAATATAAATCTAAGCAGCAGTGAGACACAATCGGGTAAACAAGTTAATGAACAAACTTGGTGGCTTCCGGGGTTCGTAATCGTTCGTGCTGGGCATCGTCGGAGCGAATGGTGCGGAACATGACCAGTAGGAGGGGTATAAATAATGAAGTAACGAAAAGAGGTATCGCCTAAGCCTCCATGAGCAAAAATTTTACACACGGGATTGACAAATGACATACCTCCGTAGCCCATAACAAAGTAGCAAAGGCAAGTATGGCGAAACAGTTATTTGCCTCAACACCTGCGACGACGCGAGCATTGAGGATAGCAATAAACACGGCCACAGCAATTGGGAGAAATATTTTCTTTTTCTTAAATCGAAGTGTACCAAAACGCGTGGAAATCACAAAATTGCTTGACTTGCCACCAGAAGGCAAATTATCAGAGTCCTGCTCGCCCAAGGAGCTCACCTGGTCGTCGATATCACTTCGTCGTTCGTTGCTAATCATTTGACGCCAGACCGTATCCCGTTCCCATGCTACCTGTTCGCGTTGGTGTACTCGAAGCTGCCTGAGGGCAGTTGGGACATCGCCTTTCGTAACACATTTCGCGTATAGATCGACCAACGACCTTATGGCCTCTTTGAGTTTATTTCGAGTCTCTAGTAAAAAGGGGTACGCCCGCTCGACCATGTTTTCCAGATAGTGGTCACTCAACTAGTGCCTTATGAGTGTTTGCTAAAATGCAAAGTGATCAAATACTTACTTCACTATACGTAACTTTGTCATACCTGCCATGGTTTGTCAATGAAATTGATACAACAACGATCAGCTCACTTCTTTAGGATCTTTCTGAAACCAGAACGATTGAGTTCCACATATGACCGTAAGGAGGTATGCGAGAGGTAAAGATTCATTATTCTTCGCTTAAACAAGGCGCGAGTGTCGAAGGCATAGTTGCTCTTCGCTGTCCAGATCGATTCAGGCTGGTGTTGTAGATGTTCTCCAACAAGGGATTTGAAAATTTTTCCTAAGCGAGTTCGTGGTCCCATGGTACTGGCTGTGGACGGAAAGACTACAGGGTTGGTAGGAGACACTGGTGACCAAGACACCGGCCGGTTGGCTGTTGATTCTCCACTGCTTTCCACAATCGCCCCTAGATTGGACTGCATGGAGGCCACACTAGCATCCAAATCACCCTCATCACTGGACGATACACTAATCCTGCGGTCCCTAATCGAATTTCGACGTAACCGTTCTCCTGCATAAATGTTGTCAGCTTTAATATTTCTTAAGAACAACTTTCCTACGTCTACCCGAAGATCCCGATCGTCGTCGTCTTCTCGAGCCAGAACCAGAGAGATCGACGCTAGGAGATGGCATGTCGTCGTCCTCATCGTCGTCGTCGTCATCGTCATCATCCAGGTATGCGCCGTCAGGACTTAAGCCTTGGGATTCCTTGTTCAATACTTGGTCTACCAAAATTTCCAGCTCTTCCAGCAACTCGCGCTCCTGCGCCTCGTAGAACATGGTGATCTTTAGCAACTCCTTATCTAAGAATGGCTTAAAAAGGTGATCGGTGGATGGTCTGCCATCGTCTATTAACGAGGTGGCTTCATTTGCCTCGAGGTCGCGATAAACAGAGACGGTAGAGCCCTGTTGCTGCTTCTCAATGATATATATTTGTTTCTTGAGAGCGTCATAGGCAATATATTCATCCCACCACTCAGCAACGGCATTGAATTTGAGAGAATGACTTGTAAGTTGGCCGCGTGAAGTCAGATACCACCCGCATGTAGAAGAAGAGCATATTTTATGCACCTGAACTTCATATTGAAGTCTATCCCCTTTGGCTGGTTAGGTAAAGGTGCAAGTGGTATAAATTCTTGATTGCGAGTTGCAAGGGTCGTCTTCAACGATGTTCTCCTGGTGGACCACCAATAGATCCAATCTAGATTATCCAGCGTGGTATGGTAGAGAAGCACCTGTAGTAAGTATAGGACCCCGGTGACTCCCTATGACCCTTGTCCGCGAATGCGGGAGGCCTTAAATTCCTTTTTATGTCTGCCTGAATGCTCCCTCCAAGTCTGCCTGCCGTACCCTTGTCCGTCATTGCGCCCCGCAGGGATGCTGCGGTGCTCGCGCGAGCAGACACCGCTGAATTTTCGGGGCAGCTAAACAGTGCATGGCCGTCCGGCGTCTGCCGCAACCGTAAGTATTATTTAAAATTTTAAAGCCAATCGGCCAGCCGTCGAATCTTTTCTTAATTACCGGTATCTCCCAGAGCTTTCCGCTCCAAGGTCTGCAGTAGGTACCGGTACGTTCTCTCAGAGCCTCAAAACGTAAAATGTATGCCAATGTGCAACAACAACCACAACCACGGCAAAAGCATGGTTCCCAGGTGAGTCGCAATTCTCAGAACCCATATCTTGCTGATATAGGGTAGTTGAGTAGAGCATTTGTCGAGACGCGGTCAAAAGAGTCGCGAGCGGCAGAAGCGGCCGCGCGGCGGGACGCCGCCGACCAAAAATGTGAATTTGGCGGATAGGGTGTCACCGGGGTCCTGCTGGAAGCTTTGTATTAAGTACGGGCGTTTACGCAAGTTAGTGTAAACATTTTCTTCCTTCCCATACGTATCTACACATCTGCTCCAACTTGAGGTGAATGTTTCCCTACGAGAAGTATCAGGACCACAGGAATGGGCATTATCATGTATTCGGTGAGTTCTCTACTCTTTGCAGCGGATCGAGCGGGCGTTGTCGAATGACGATTCCTTTACACAAAAACAAATCAACTAGAAGCTGTTAATGAGCTTGCGCCTTGATTGGCACTTATACTCTGACACATCTTATTCTCACATGTATATTGCGATGTTCTTCGGCTGACGCCCGTTTTTGCACAGAACTTGGAAGGCAACCTTGTGCGACTGAAAGCAGTATACGATGCGGCTTGTACTCATTTTAGGAGGAACTAATGTCTCGAACGTATTGGGCCTGAGTGTATGAGAATAGAAGGTCTAAGTCGATTCACCACAATAGAGACCGGTCTAGTTCGTGGAACGCGGTTGCCGAATCGAGGAAGAAATCACTCCCTAGCCCGAGTAAGCACCCAGGCCTTATCGAAAACTTGGAGAAATAAACATGGGTTGAATGTCGGACACCATTGAATCCATCTCGCCCGCCTCAAAGCATAGGGCCCACGCCTTCCTTTGGTATTCCATGCCAGACCATTGGCCCTCGGCATCAACATGGACTGGTTCTGCTTGTAAACTCCTGTTTCAGAAACACATTCTATCCGCCTTTATATGAGAACCCCACTCCGCTATGGATTGGGCTCCCTTCGTAACAGTTGAGAGTAGACAGCATGTTATTGTATAGCTCGCCATCTTCTACTTTTTTGCTTCTCAAAGTACGTCAGAGGCGTAGACCACGTGACCCTCAAAAAGCATGTGATTATCAATCCTTTACGGTGAAGACAGTGAGCTCACCTACATCATGAGCACGACGCCTGGTCGGCGAAGAGCAAACCAGGGGAGTACTGTCGTGGAACATACCAGAAAGCAACTCAAGTACATTGCGACGGGAGGTGTAATTACGTGGTTCACCAGGATTTTATCCCAACTTCGCACCCTCCTTTACGATGCAAGAGGATCCGCAAGGTTGGTGTAGTGTTTCAACAATATTTTAGAGATCTCACTTTCACACCAGGGTGCTCACACTGCTCTCGTCGTTGTTGGGTGTGACAACTATCCTCATTTTTCTCTACCTCGTCCTTCTACCACGAGTTCGTGGTGCCAACCCCAACGTATGTGTCTTCCATTTGTAACGTTTCAGCTGTTCACCGTCTGCCGGCGTGCAGTATTCAAATTGGAGGGACTCCCCAGAGTTGGCTGTAGTGATACCAGTGCGTTGCTCAACTCTGTTGATCAATGAAGACAAGAAGGTGGCGTCTGTTTAGATCCTCACAACGTCAATCGTACTGGGTTGGTCTTGTCTCGCTTTCACGCTGAGTACCTGGTCAACACTGGGTGTCCTTTTGAGTCTTGTGGGAAGTGGGTCGTACTCTTATCCATCACCTCTCCGACATCCTAATACTCTCTCTTGGGGCTAGCGAGCGGTCTCTATGCGTTATGTTTTGGACTCATCGGCCTTATCCCTGTCCCCGATCGTTGATTACGCATGATCGACGTAGAACTTCTGATTATTTTTTTATGGCGTCTTGCATAGATTCGAAGCTGTGGCGCAATATGTACGAACTCAGACCACACTTATATGTAATACATCCAGATCATGCCTGAGGGACATTGAGTTAGCCTTATAAACATGTATTAAATATACATATGATCCTACGCACAAACAATGCTCATCCAAAAAGTCTTCTATATATCGCTCACGCTGTGAATACCAAGCTCCTTCGCAAGCGCACATCTACCCTTATCTGCACCTGAACCAGACTCAAAGGCTTTGACTAAAGAGGTCTGAGTCTCATCAGTCCTGTGAAAAGAGTGTTGGTCGTTTGCCAAGGAGAGCGGGCCTGAAAATGGATGGATACCATTTCACTTCATGTCCTTCTTTGTCGAGCAGGATTTTGACCGTTGCCCATGAAAAACGGACAAGAGAGGGGAAACCGAACGTCGGCTCCAGGGCTAATTTCAACCAAGCCTGGGTCTTGGGATCTAAAATCACATGAAGCACAAGGTTGGAAACAGTCAAACGAAGCATACCACTTGGATATCCACTACCCAACGGTTCGCCACTGCCTTTGACGGAAACACGCTGGATACCATCAGTAGATTCGGAATTGGTCTGTGGCTGCTCCTCTTCATAAACCCATCCCTCGATCCACGCGTCTCTCGTTACCTTCGCAGCTACACTAGCAGCACCTACGATGGTATATATCGAATCTGCCTTGGGCTTAACCGTAATTGAGAGTGTTGGGAAAAGGGAGGAAAGATAGGCTTGATATGGTATCGAAGGTCCTAAGGCGTCCACATAAACCTAACACTTCGGGTGGTGAGGGGGATAGTATAGTCAATGTTGCAAAACCCACCTCGGAGAGCATGATCCCCGCGTCCAGCACCTCCCGAATAAGCAAAACTGTTGCCTCTTGAGATTGTTGGTTGAGATTTGTGGGTGGATGTCTAAGCATGCCTCTCGAAATGGCTTGTGGGCTATATAAGAATGGTCACAGGAGACACGTTTCCAATACAATACTAACTGACCTTATTATACGCACAGACCAACCCAGGTTTTCTGGATCGCACGATAACGAAGTCAAGAGTTTTTCACGCGTCCCATGGGTCAACGTCTTTGAATCTGCACGCTGTCCTAGTCTCGATATACTCTGTTCGCAAAGTCACAAAGCATACCAGCAAAACCCATTCCATCTAGCGTTTCTTGGTATGCCACAGGACAGTATGCAACACCATATACAAGTGGTCCAAGCACTGGTCCTCGCCCAGCCTCATCTACCCCGAGAATGTAGGGACCTTCTGTTGTGGGTTTCGGGGAATGGTAGGTGTAGGAATCTGAAAGCACATTGTGAGTGGAAGGGAGGGAGGGTGGTCTGAAGCTGCATGACTCAAACTCAGGTTCGGGAGACGAAGACATGGGAGTGGTCTTGTGGACGTGTTGTGGGCGCGTTTCCGACTACATTACGTGTCTTCCGCGTGCAGAATATCTACAAGACACGATATATATAATATGAGAACTAATGTACAGCTATCTTGCTCATTACAGATATAAGCCCTCAGGTGTACCCTCATTCTTCCGATAGAGAACCTGAGAGCAAGCAGTTCACATAAGACACAGTATCCCGAAAAAAAATAAGTGATTCGCACCTTTTCCCTGGCACTGGTAAAATCTGCTTTTGTCACCCGCATTCGTCTTTCACGTAGTGCAAGTAGCCCTGCCTCTGTACAGACTGCTTTGATGTCCGCTCCACTGAGGTCATCTTTCGCCATAACAAAGTCCTCTAGATCAACATCTTCACTAAGAGACATGCGGGACGTATGAAGCCTGGAACATATTTTCATGAGACGAAAAAGAAAAGAAAAGGAACATAAGTGACTGTACCGGAATATGTGTCGTTTCGTCTTCACATCGGGTAGTGGGAATTCAATCTTGCGATCTATACGTCCAGGTCGAATCAAGGCGGGGTCGAGGGACTCGATTCTGTTAGTAGCCATGATGACCTTGACATCTCCACGAGTATCAAAACCGTCCAGTTGATTCAAAAGTTCCAACATTGTCCGCTGAATCTCACGTTCACCTCCCGATGTCGAGTCGTAACTAGGGAAGTTTTAAACTATCAGTTCGAAGTGCGATGTACAGTCCAACAGATGACTTGAAGTACATACCGCTTCGTACCAATAGCATCAATCTCGTCTATGAATACAATACTCGGCGCATGCTCTTCTGCTACTCTGAACAACTCTCGAACGAGTTTGGGGCCATCACCGAGATACTTCTGGATGAGTTCAGAGCCGACTACTCGCAAGAAGGTAGCAGAGGTTTGGTTCGCAACAGCTTTCGCTAATAAGGTCTTGCCAGTACCTGGAACCCCATATAGAATGACACCTTTTGGAGGTTTGATGCCCATTTCCTCATAAAGTTCAGGATGAGTCAAAGGAAGCTCAACAGATTCCTACAGAAGCCAACTGTGAGTCAGAACGACAGTCATAGATATAGACACACCTTGATTTCTTGAATCTGAGCCTCAAGACCACCAATGTCCGCGTAGCTTTCTGTCGGCGCCTTGTCAAGCTTCATAACGCTGACCATTGGATCCGCATCGTCTTGTAGCACTCCGATAATCGATTGTGCCTTGTGATGCAGTAACACAGAACACCCAGGCTCCAAAAGATCTTTGTCAACAAAGCTCATTATCGAGACGTAGAATTCTGGACCAGATGCAGTGCTGATAATGGCATGGTCGTCGTCTATAATCTCCTCGAGTGTGCCCACAGCCATAGGGCTACCACGAAGATCATCCACTTTGGTACTCTCCTCCTCGTCTTTCGCTTCCTTGTTGGATTCCGGCTTAAGACGCTCCTGGTTCTGAATAAATTCTTCTTCCATAAGAAGATAATCCTTTATTCGTTCCATCTTGAGGAGTTTCAGGCGACATCGTGTGGTAGGGAATACTGGGGGGAGTTTGCTGGAGGCATCCGGACCACGCTTCTTCTTCTTCCCAACACGCGTTGGCAAAGGCGGCTCCCACTTTTTCCTTAGAGGCTCTTTCTTATCCTTGTCACCACCTGGTGGCGCGTTAGCAGAGGGTGTATTTCCCTGTCACAATCAGTGAATGCATATATTGCCTCAGGGTTGTGCGCTCACCATGTTGAAGATTGAGGATGAAGATGTGTGTTTGAGAATGTACGCGTCACCTACGCGTTTGGAGATGATTATGCAATCATCACACTTTGTGACAGATCGTTGGGTGTTACTCCCAATTTCTTTGCAGAAAATTCACTACGTTCAACAAGCGTTCAATAGAGCCAATCATGTCATGTGTAGGTGGTTCGACTTACCCTCCGTAGGCTTATTTGAGCAGGGTGTACGTGACATGTGACACCCACACCTGTTTATCGTGAGGCTCATGGGCTCAATCCGCGGTGTTGCCATCCCATATCGTCCTATTGCACTTTCTACATCTACACACGCCTCTCCCATCATTTCGAGGATGGTCACGGCTTCGTCACTCCATTCGCTTTCCAACACCTGCGCAGCGCTAGCGATACGATACGGGTTCGTAAGCCTACGGCCCCGTACATATATGGTTTAACAGCATGAGTGCGACACCGATGTGTGGCCTCATCTCGTTATTTTCCCATCTCCTTTCCTTCCTGCTTTCTTCAAGCATTTCCACTTCTCCAAAACATCTATACATTGTATACGACCTTGTTAAGACCTCATCCGACATACTGCCAAATGGTAATTTAGGCTCCCTTCCCCATTTTCCCCCACCCAGATCTGGTCTTCCCGCAGCTCCCTGACACGCTTATCTCTATGGTAGGTTTCTAGGTCTATACCTCTGAAGCCTAAACGGACTGGAAGGATCTTGAAGCGCCTCGACCGACGTTTATGTGTGATATTATGGTCAATGATTATTGCAATACACTCGCAGCCAATGCTGTGTGACGGGAAAGCGATGGCTTCGTCATGCAGCGCAGGAGCAAGGAATGTTTGGATCCATCTTAAATTGAACTGTGACGTTGTTCAGCGGGATAGGCGACACCAACTACAGTCCAAAGTATTGAATCGCAGCAGGTAGCCGGTTAGCACGAATTACATCTAGTAGTTAAGCTCCTCTTGACAATTCTAGTTGTAACTACTAGCGAGGAATAATTTCAAGGATGAAATTGAGAACGGGAAATGAAACCGAGAACGCCCTCAATTGAGGCCTGGCATAGCGGGGATAGCAGGCAAGGCGATGCAGCTGGAGAGCAATCCTCTAGTTGAGGACGTTCATCCTTTGTAGCACGCGCCAACCAAACACTTAGTTTACGTTCTAAAAAACCTCGAAGGTCGTTCCTATAGTCAACGCTCGACAACCCCGCGTCCCCACAATGGCACGAGACTAAACAACAAAGGTGAAAATTGCGCCAGAGACTGTGCCTACAGACACCCTTTCCTCGCGCTCCTGTGGAGTGTATGCTCGCGTCTGCCCGTGCCCACGTCTGCCCAAAACAGACCATGGACTTAAGGCTGGACTGATTGGTACGAGCTCGATGTGCAATGCCTTGCTGATGTACCCAAACTTCAGCTTCTCAACCACCTCAGCCAGACCGCGGTTTTCAACATAACTTCAGCAGGGATTAGGCGGTCATAACGCATATTCTTTTTGCCGTCTAAGGACTGGTACGCAAATCCTGGGGCTAAATTCGTAAGCCTCCTCAGAGTCAGAAAGTGGTTATATAAGTCACGTGATTGCGCAGCCGAATTCAACTCGTAGTGGTGTATTGTCAACGATGGATCCTACCAAGTACCGTATTCCTTCAGGTGCTAAACCTGCTACTCCACGAGCTATTTCTGGTTCTCCGCCTGTAGCATTTCCTGAACCGTGGTTTCCTCAGGATTCCAGAACACCACGGCTCACACACACGCAATCCACACCGTCTCCTCCACGAAGGCTACCCAATGGTGTTCAAGACGCAAGAACACCAGAAATGGTGTACCAAACGAAGACTCAATCAGCAACCCGAACACCGATTGGTCACAACTCTCATCGCCCCTCTCAATCTGTTAGTGTGACTCAATTGGCCCAATCAACCGAGCCATGGCAATTCCCTCAACCTCAGGTAGTGCGCTCAACCTCACATCAGTCCTCCTTGCATCCACCCACGTTTCGTCCCCGTCCTCACTCGAGCGCCGGCATGCATCCTACCCTGGAGGCCTCACATCCAAGCCTAAGGCATAAATATTCGTACTCTGATAGCCATGGAGCCAATGCCGTCTGGCAGGATAATGGAAAGAGGGGGGATAAGGATGCAATTGAGGTGAGCAATACTAGATGTCCGACGCCCATTTACGGCCCAATATTACGTCAACTGGTTCACATTTGCATGATTATTTGCTGAAGAGCTCTGTTATAGAGAAGTCCTAGTATCGCCCCGAGTAACATATCTGAGGACTTTTCAAATATCAGGTCAGCGAAATTTTACCTTTGTTGGAAGCACCTTTGACAAAATCGTACACCCAGTCTAGGCGAACCCGCTGCAGATGGCCTTGCCTCAGTTAATGCGCTCGACCGATTTCAAAAAGGCGCAGGTGACGACACTGATTGGTCCTGGCACCTATTAGTGACACGGGAAGCACGAGAATCACTTCCTAGCGCAGAAGTTATGCGACAAAGCGCAATGTTTGATCTCATTGACGCTGAGCGAAACTATGTGAACGATCTGGAGTTGGTGCAAGATGTAAGAATGAAAATCAACGCAAATGAACTGTAAACCTCTGTCTAACGTCTGGTTAGATTTTTGTAGACGGTTTACGGCAAGCATCTCCACCAATATTACCCCCAGAAAGACTCGACGGCTTCGTGCACGAAGTATTTTGGAATATGAATCACGTTCTTGCGCATCACCAGCGAATGCTTGGTTCTCTTTTCGACCTGCAGCGAGAGCAACATCCTATTCTCTTGAGTATCGGAGATCGTATTTTAGATAGTAAATGTCTTGTACCATCCAGCGAGTTTTCTATTGACACCCCTTCGATCAGCGGTCCTCAAGTTCCAATCTGAATATGAATCATACATCAAGGTCAGTCTTACGGATTACTCAATTTTATTTTTCGTCTAAAACACTATGTCCTCATAGCACTACCCACTAGCCGAGTCCCTTCATCGACGCGAGCTCAAAGCCAACTCGTATTATCGTGATTTTCTGGAACAATGTTCCCAGGATCCTCGCCTCGGTAAACGTGAACTCATTACCTTTATCTCACGGCCAGTCACGCGGCTTCCCCGTCTAAGTCTACAACTAGCGGAAATTGAGAAGAGGACCAAGAGGATAAGTGAGGTCGAAGGAGTGACCAGAGAAACCCCAAATAAAGAAGATCATCCTGACCTAGAAATAATTCCGATCGTAATGGACGTCTTAAATCGGTGCGTGCTCTCTAATATTTGCGAGTAAGCCTGATGAGGAAAATAGCTTTGTGAAGAGTACTCAACCTGGAATCGAGGCAAGTGAAGGGAAAGTCAAATTTTATGCCCTGTGTGAAAGCCTCAAATTTAGGAAAGGGGAGATTATTGTGTGTTCATTTGCCCAAATGAGGGGGTTTGCTATGTTGACTAGCGAAATGTTCCAGGACATGGATCTTTACAACGAGAATAGAACACTTGTCCATTCCGGCCCACTTGCACGTAGACAGGAGACCTGGAATGGTTGGACAGACCTTGAGGTTGGACTTCTTGACAACTATCGTACGCTTTCTTCCTGTTATGCCTATAATAATTTTGACAATGATTTAGTTTTAATAATTAAGCCCGAAACTCGGACTGGTGCGAAAGATGTTATCTCTCGTGTATGTTATATATGCGCTTCATCCTCCTGACGTTGATTTGCCTTCTACAGCCCATCCCACTTGAATATTTGCGACTTGGGTCATTCAGCTCTGCCCCAGAAAGCCGACGTGAGGAGAGACCGGAAGGTGGCGGCTTATTTGACACAATCATCAAACCGACGCGACCGATGTTTCCTTTTGTAATCTCTCATGCCTCTGCACCAACACGAAGATACACGCTCTATGCAACTTCAGAAAGCGCACGGCGAAAGTGGAAGGACGTCTTTGTGGATGCATTAGGCGTCAAAAAGGTGGTCATGGATGCAAACAAGGTGCGAAGAAAGTTGAAGTCACGCTCATCACGCTGATAACCACTCTGCTGCCGCAGTGGTTCGCAATGAACTCGATAGATGACGACTCCTTCAGATTGAGAACAGCTCTGGTACCAGGGAGTTATACAGGCTCGTTCACAGGGAAAATCACTAGTGCCGTCACATTCGGTATATTTACTTCTTGTCCGTCTCACCTTCACAAGATCTCATGAAGACACAGTATACGGAGGCAAGAACTTCATCGCTGTGGGCACCCCAACGGGCGTATATATTGGGATTCGAGGACAATCAAGTTGTGCCCGTTGCCTGCTCCATGATGACCGCTAACGTTGTCTATAGAATATAGTAAGATTCTATCCCTTGCTTCTGTCACCTACATGTCGGCTATGCAAGGCTTCAACAAACTTCTTGTTCTACATAACGGGCAGCTGCTGGCCTACTCACTTGACCTCGTTGCTCGCGTTGGTCAAGGTCAGGCACCTACGACATCTATAGATGCATCCTTAGAACGACTTGCTAAGCCTGATCGTAACGGCTCCATTGCCTTTTTCCGAGTGGGGATCGTGTCCGAGCGTACCCTGGGTTCGTATCACTAATCGTTTTGATTGATGCTCATATTTCTCATTACAGTCGTGTACGCCTATAAAAGCTTCTTATCCTTCACACTCAATGCTTTGGAAGCAGTGGCCGACCTCTCTAACAACGTACTTCAGAGGACGAACACGCAACAAGTACAATCGCCTACCTTCCGTCCATATGGGGAGGTGAGCAACCATGCGAGCAGCCTAATAGTTACATTCTTAAAATTATTTCTAGACATTTTATGTTCCAAAGGAGCCCTTTGACGTGACTCTTCTTGGAAAGACGATCGCGATATCTACCGATCGCCTAATGAGCGTGGTTGATCCTACAAAGTAGTATCTCCATCTCCTCTTTTGACCTGTAGAGTGTATCTCTAATACCTTTCTTTTGGAGTTTGACTACCCGGGCCCCCATCCCCATACCCGATTTTAGTGCCCTAAACGACACATACAGTCACGACTCACCTCTGGCCGCTTTAAAGGCCAAATGCGACTCTGCCAAACCCATCGGAATCATGAGGAGTGGAGAAGCAGAGCTGATTGTCATATATGATGGTCAGTCACTGCTCCTGGGCTTGTTATACACAATCAGCTCTAAATGTAGCCCTCAGAATTTGGATGCTATGTCACCAAGCACGCTGTTCCGACGCGGAAGTGTGGATATGTCCGTTGGGAGACCAAGGCGACGGGATATGCGGAGCGCGGTCTTCATATTTTGTTATTCAGTCCTCAATTCCTAGAAATACGACATGCGCCAACAGGTCGATTGGTTCAAGTCTTGGAGGGTAAAGACATACGACTGCTGCAGTCTCAACCGGGGTACCCATTGCTGATTGCGATGCGCGGCAAGAAAGACGACAAGAAAGGCATGAGCGATGAGCTGATAGAGTTAGTGGAGACGGCACCCCTTCACACACGTGGTGGCCGCCGCAGTGGCAGTCGGCATGATAGCTCCGGCTCAGGTCCGCTGTGGGACGAGTGGGACTAATGTGTTCTGATTTCTTCACGGTTGCGCTTATATTGCCTTGCTACCTGTCATACTTACTGTAGCGTTAGATACCCTTGTTACTCTACTTGTAATTCTTTGCTTGTGATAACAACTGCCGACTCTACCAGTGACAATGTCTTGTGGGCTGCCCAATATTACAGCGCCATAAAAAACTTTTGACCAGGTTTCCTAATCAGGCCTTAATATTCATATGTTACAGCTCTAAAATACAGGCAGCAAACAAGAAAACACCAGGTCAGGTCTTTGAAATCCTTACATAAAATCAACATAAAACCAAAACAAGAACATGA
Organism: Ramaria rubella; assembly: GCA_015039355.1. NCBI lineage: Eukaryota > Fungi > Basidiomycota > Agaricomycetes > Gomphales > Gomphaceae > Ramaria > Ramaria rubella. The sequence continues at coordinate 91,272 of MU134631.1, forward strand.
AGTGCAAAATGCAAAGATTCCGTTAACAAATAAGTCCAATAAATCATCTTGTCCAAAGGTGCCGCAGTAACATAGGGATCAACACCACTGAGATACCAGTGGTCGCGCCAGCAAGCAATATATACGCGGATTGCCATGAACGGAATGCCTCTCCGTCCACTTCGAAATAGCTGCGGGGTGAGCGCAATTCCAGGTCTAACTCGTCCAAGGCGGCATCTTTTGAAGAACCACAGCCTTCCACTTCTGATCTGCGACGAGCAGTGTGCATCACGGTACGTGTGATCTGCTCTTGCGCTTCTTTCTTTTCCATCGCCTCCAAGCGACGTTCCACGACTTCAAGCCGTTCTTTTAACGCGGCTAGGTTGCGCAGCGCGGCTTCGTCGGGCTCGCTACTACTCGCTGGAAGCACATATACATTTTGCCGCTCCATACCGCTGGCTGATTCCACTGTCGGGGCAGGAACGAAAAGATGTCTAAGGCTATGGGGCGGGGACGAAGCCTTACGCCGCAGAACAGGACGCAGCGCTGTGGGCGGTTGGCTCGGCGAAGGAGGTACTTGTATTTTCAACGTTTCTCCTGGTGGAAGCTCGTCGTCTGAGTGGACCCGCGGAGTAAGAGGCACGTGCTGCTCGCCTCGCGGTGATGGCGGCAGAACACCGTACGTTTGGGTATAGGGCTCTGCCATCGTGGGTTCGGAATCATCATGCACTGTGGGTGGTATAATCTCGATCTCTCTAGTATTTCTGGTCTCAACGATCTGCAGGTCGCGCTGTGCAAGACCCGACTCCGGGAGGCCAGATTCTGGAAGGTCGGCCTGGTATTGTTTTGAATAGTGAACACGGTGACTAGGTAGTGCTTCTGGGACCAGTAGAATATCGACCGGAGTGCCGGATGAAGCAGGCATGATAACAGCCAAATTATCTTCCCGTTTATTAAGCGGGGGTGAGGTAGCGGCGCTTTCAGTGTTGATTGCAACAGGCGCGGAAAATGTATCCACAGTCATTAGGTCCATCTCAGTCAGGGTTTCCGAACCACCAGTCATAACGGGAATCTGTCGAACTTGTTCAAGATGGTTTGGTTCCGGCCTGCCCATCTCGTCTTCTGACTCGGAAAGGCTCCAATCCTGAGTCGGGATTTGGGGTGACCGATTCCCGATGCGCACCTTACGAACTTTCATTGGTTTTGGGGGAATTACAGTGCGTACTTCGTCTTCGCCTATATCGCTACTCTCGCTAGCACTGCGTTCGAAAACATTGACTATGCCCCGTACACGGCCACGTTTGTAGGCTGTGTTTGATATTCTGCTCGGACGATAAGGCGTAGCATCTTGACGAAGAGTACACGAGGCGTCCCACAGCGCATTGCCCCAGACGGAATCAATACCTTCCATCCTGTCAAGATTCCGTGTCAGTCACTATTTCGTTTTCTCATGGCTAAACAAAGCAATTACTCCTGGAAATCTTCCTGATCTAAACCGAGGAACGTGCGACCTCCAATCTTTCGTTGTTGTACAAAATCAATTATATCCCTAATGACTTCAGAATCTAAAAGTTCACCATCACTGCCACAGAGCTCAGATGATAAATACGTGGCCAGTTGCAAGGGAGTCCATAAGTATGGATGTCTCTGGTAAATGAGACTTGAGCACCTTTGACACCATCGTGATGAGAACGCTTACAGGCAATTTGACTTGCTCTCCCTCGGGATTGCGCCCTATCCACGTCTTGGAGTGTTTGGATGGAGATGGCGACATAGAACCGCTTCTTTCACTCCTTTCCGGACTTTCGTGTCTCTGGGACTTATTGGACGGGGTTGTGTGCGCTGGTCGCACATTGGTCAGTTTCCCGTGTTGTCGCATCGTGTTTGAACTCGATTCTGGAGGATTGAAGACAAAGGTAGAGGGGGACCTCGGAACAGGTGTATAATGATGCCTGGACCAGCTGCCATGCGCTTTAGATGAGCCGGATCGTGTCAGTAAACCTGTTTGAGAAGTTTTAATCGGGTAAGGATGTGGATTGTTTTCCTGCCGTACTGGAGAGGACGCGAGGGTCGGGGAAGTCATGAGGAACGATGAGTACAATCAAATATGTCTCCTAATAAGTAATGTTTAGCGGTCCTCGAGGTGGTTTACATCCAGTTTGCGGAGATTCAATGCAGACTTTCAACAATTGCCACCTCAGATGAACGTGCAAGACACCAGGTCCGGGTGTAGGGATTTTGAATCTCATGGCAACTTTGAGGCGACAAGAGTAAATAATATATCCTAATTTTGCGGCAAGATATGGGATCATCGACACACCTCACTCAGTGTAGTTACATAATTCAAAGGTGCCGCGACTGAGTACTGAGCTCTCCGCGACGCTACATATATATCTCGTCCTTCAGGTTCTCGAGTTGCCATGGTGCATCTCATTCGAGGGCCGTCAAAAAAATGTCTCTTACACTCCCTAGAAACTGGGCAAATCAGCTTCCACGAAGGCCATAGCTCAACTGGCTAGGTCTGGCGTTGATCTCGTGGAGGCCTTATTATAACGATAAACATATCGATCGCTCTTGACCTTGGCTCTCTAAAAGAGACTGCCAGAAAACTACCGTGGTCCCTTCTTTGCATCTGCTCGACCCTAACCCTATGCTTCCGAGTCTCCAGTTGAGAGCTTATATCTCCCCAAACGCAGCTGTAAATATTACATGGCTCGTTTTCAACATTGCTGGCCAATGTTGTCTTCTCATTCTTCTCCTCACAATCGCCTTCGCCAAGCCTCGTCCCCAGCGTAGCAACCCCTTTCTGATCAATTTCTTCCTCACGACGTTGCTCGCAACAATACCACCAGCCTTTTTGTTAGAATTTTCTTTTCTTCAACCCTTCTTCCCTAGTAATACGAAGATCAGCTAATGAAGCCAATTCCGCAGATTCTACACTGGTCATTTGTCTGCACACTCACCGCCGCCTCCAGGACTCTGTTTTGTTCAAGCAGCACTCGTCGATGGCGTTGCTCCCATGTAATGTTGGCACTGTACAAGAACGTATATTAAAACCTCTGAAATGTTATTATTAAGGTTCGGCATTGCACAGGCTGCGCTTAGTTTTGACGTGAGTGGCAGCAGGCGGGATCTCCAGGATAACAAACTGACCGTTGTATTAATCAGACCTGGTCCGAGACGCGCGCTCTCTGCGTTAATACACAGAAAATCAGTCGCATATCATGGTTACGTTATACCGTAAGTCTGACATTCCTAACTCACGTTGAAAGTTTGGATTCTCATAACCTGGGAAGCTCTTGGCTGCACCTTACTTGCTTATGTGGATTTTTGTTTTCACATCCTTCATGGTATGCCCTACTTTTGAACTAGCCTCACGTATCATTTTGACAATTTGCGTAAAGGCCGCTTCGCAATCGCAAGCTGCTCATCTGGCTGGATATGTATACTGTATAAATGACTCAGGACCATCAAACTCTATGTAGGTTCACTTCCTGACAACGTCGTGCTTCACTTAACAAGAGCCACTAGACGAAACTTCGTTGGTCTGATTATGCTTGTCTTCGCTGTGATAGATCTTGGCTTTGCCTGTGCGTTGATTAGGATTTCGTTTCACTCCCTTCATCTGATTTTACTTACCTTCGGCTCAGTGGGAGTTGGTTGGTTTATGTACTTATTTTCAAGCGAGAAACACAAAGACTTGACGGCATGGAGAATTAACAAACAATTTGCACTGAGAGTCTCAATTTTAGCCACCCTGCAGCTTCTACCACTCATGTGAGTGGGAAGGTGCCACTGGATGGAGCTTTATGTAACGCTGATATTTACCCTGTCATCAGTTTAAGTGTGTGCAACTCTTCAGGGATCAACAGTTACCCTCTCAAAATAGCGTATGAGCTGCTTGTGTCCATGAGTGTGTCTTAAGTACCTATTCGCGGCACTAAAATTTACATTACCTCCTTATCTCAGATTCCCTAGCAGTATTCTTCATTTTTGGAACCCAGAGAGTAAGCTCCATTATCTCCAATGTTCTGGGTGTTGACCATCTCTCTTGCTAGTCCATCTTAGAGGCCTGGAAAATCCGTAAAAGGACCATGTCGACGGGTGAAGGAACAGATGAACTACCCCCGCCATATTCCTTGAGTTGGGTGGTTCCCCCGCAAAGAGGAATATTTGAAGAGGCTCTCTCTGATAGGCCCACAGATGATTATTTTAGACCGTGGTTGCGTCCTGGGACAACTACGCCACTGAGGCATTTCGATTAATTATTTGTAACGGCACCTCTGAGCATGCACTATGTGGTACTTGATAGTTTCCTTCTTTGGCTAGCCTAGGTTGTCATTAGTGAGGTTGAGCTGCTCGTATTATGATAGGGTAGTTGATGGAGGCGAGTTCATCGATGTCTTCTCGGCGTGATCAAGGTTTCTAAATAATAGTACAGCACGCCGACGCTTTCGCAAACAACCACCAATGTGGCGGCCCGACTACACGCTGCTGAAAACCCTCGGTGTCTACACATGTGGACCTTGTCAGCAGAACAAGGTGAGTAACCAGCAGCCCTCTGGGCTGCTGCATGCATTACCAGTGCCTGAAAGGCCCTGGCAGTCAATAGGAATGGACTTCATGGGCCCACTCCCGAAGTCAAAGGAATTCGACTATCTGCTCATTATAATCAACAGGTACATTTGATACCTACAACAGTTAAAGTCACTGCGTTGTCGGTTTACTTTCGGAAAAAGATCCAAAAGACAGTGGGTAGCGGTGTCGTCGTTGCACGGCTACTTACACTGGTGTTCGGCTCAGTGCGCTTTGCTATCAGCAGCAACAAAGGTAGAACAAAGATGAAGATGAGGACGTAGCAGTGACGATGATGATGATGTAATACACTGACGTAAGTGTAGACGAGATACAACAGCAAATGTCACGTGATTGACAAAGCTGGCCTTGATGTAGACGTAGTAGTAGTAGACGTAGCAGTAGACTTAGACTTAGACTTAGACGAGTGAATCCAACTGAAAGAGGTGAATTGGGGTACACTAAGGCAAAACAGGCCTTATATACATGAGCAGAACAACAAACAATGCGAGTATGCCATACAACAATGTCGTCGACAACAGACAGGAGAAATGACTAACAGCCAGAGGCAGAAAACCAAAATAGGAAGGTGGTTTGTAAGGAAATGGAAAAATGAGTCAGGTGGTCGAAGAAATGAAGGGAAATATGCCAGTGAATTTGAAATAGAAGCCAGAAATAGAATAGAAGTGAGTCATAGACAATAGACCATGTGGAACAATTGGAAATAGAAGTACAGCCAAGAAGCGAGTGAGTCAGGTGATGAAAA
>MU134632.1:0-82004 GCA_015039355.1 Ramaria rubella
TTATGGCTACATTGAGATAGGCCTGTTGAATAACATATGTATCATTAGTAAAAGGAAGATATTGTATAAAATTTTAAAAAACTTTAGATTATACATATGTATCAATAATCAGCATAAACAGTAAAATAGATGTAAAGCTATTAATTCTGATGTGTGATTGAGATAATGTACATTTAGTCTGCTTGTTTTCAACCTTGATACATGTGAATGACCCTCCATGATTCATTCCAGATGATTGCCAAGCCAGACATACACGTTGGACCACAGATCAAACTTCCTAATCGACTCTCTCCCTTTGATGCTCATTTGTCAAATCCTCCTCCATGTGTCACATATCGTCGGTACTATCCTCTTTACATTGAATCTCCTGAAGGCCCATTCCACATATTCCCCTCATATCCTCCTTATCATGTTCATGACTGCATATGGGTATTCAACCCTGTCTTCCATGCTCCCTTCCATGTCATTGGTTTTGATCCAAAATATGAACCAGTAAATGGTTGGCATAGTATCATACTCAGGAACTACTGGGATATCAAAGAGTTTGGTCCAGGAACAGAGATTTGCTATGGATATGTGCCCAAAGACTTCATCAAGCAAGACTCGTCTTTGTTCTCTCTCTGGAGGAGAGTTGTATCCAAGTGTCATGATTGGTTCACATGTTTCTGAATCATCTTCAAGTCAAGTAACTCTCTCACTCATCCTCGGAGATATTTGACAAGCAACTGGAATCCTATTGGATGGCTATGACTCATTTTCCTCACATGACTCACTCGCTTCTTGGCTGTACTTCTATTTCCAATTGTTCCACATGGTCTATTGTCTGTGACTCACTTCTATTCTATTTCTGGCTTCTATTTCCAATTTCCTGCCACATTTATATTCATTTCTTCGACCACCTGACTCATCTTTCCATTTCATTACAAACCACCTTCCTGTTCTGGTTTTCTGCCTCTCACCCTTAGTCATTTCTCCTGTCTGCTGTCGACGACATCGTTGTATGGCATACTCACATCATTTGTTGTTCTGCTCATGTATATAAGGCCTGTTTCACCTTAGTGTACCCCAATTCACCTCTTTCAGTTGGATTCACTCGTCTAAGTCTAAGTCTAAGTCTACTACTATGTCTACTACTTCTACGTCTACATCAAGGCCAGCTTTGTTAATCACATGACATTTGCTGTTGTATCTCGCCTATGCTTATGTCATCTTATTACATCGTCATCATCATCACCACTACGTCTTTGTCTTCATCTTTGTTCTACCTTTGTTGCTGCTGATAGCGAAGCACACTGAGCTGAACAACAGTGTAAGTAGCCATGCAACGACAACACCACTACCCACTGTCTTTTGGATTCATTTCCAAAAGTAAACCAACATTTGTGGCTGCCCCAGAGAGGCCCAGTCCATCGTCTATCATCTCAGCAATCCCCATTCCTATTTCGACACACATCCTTCCATCAAGTCCTTCCAGCCTTATCCCTTCCTGTTTCATCTATTCAGCACTCTCTCCAACAGTTATTGCCATTTATATCTGTCATACCTAGCTATTCCAATGACACCTGTCTATTTCGTACATAACAGGAAGTTGTATTGCAAGTTAACTACACTTTGTGACACGGTCGACAGCCATCTCAATTGGCACCCTAAACCGGATCAAGGCTTATCCTGCAGATTCTATTCCACATCCGGACTTATCATTGCCATCTTAGGACCTATTTGCCTCACCTCATTCATACCTCCAAGGTGCTTGGCACTCATACCTTCCATTTTGTGCTTCATTAAGTGCTTGCTTATCTTTCGACACTCATCCAGTCTCCATTTATATTCCCATTGATTCCCTATCCGACTCCTACCACTTCCAACTACTTCTGACCACATCTGGTCTCTGCTGACATTTGACAGCACCCTTCAAGTGCCAATTTCCTGGATCTCATTAGCCCGATTTGTACCGGATCCTTTTGACATCATCCATCGGTGATCGTTCCTAGTGCCTGTCAATCAATCTTCATTTGTCGCTGCCTGTCCAGTATTCTAATCAAAGTACAATCTTCCAGCATTCAACACTCACCTCCATCAGATCCAGCTCCCTCCTTCTTTGGCCCATTCCTTGACTCCCTCTTTGGTCCGAAGACTTGTTTTGCTCCTCCCGGTTGGCTAGTCAACCTCCACCTGGCCACATTTGGCTGTTTGTAAGGGGAACCCCTCCTACACCCTCTATTACCTCACTCTCCTCTCTATCTATTATTTTGACTCCCTTTATCCTCATTTCCCCATGACCTTCCTATTCTCCTCCCTCTTGCCATTTCATCCTTGCTTTATTCTAGCTATGTCTTGGGCGCTTATTTAAGCGCTCAACATTGATCTTGCAAGCACTCAATGTTGATCTTGCAAGCACTCAACATTGATCTTACAAGCACCCACATGTTGATGTTCAGACTTCATTCTATATTCAGTAGTGTAGTCGGCAGTGGGGTCCCTAGACTTTTCTCTTTGGATTCCCACCTGCCAGGTCTTAGTGTGATATTCCACTAGCCCCAGAGGTTGCCCTTATAGTAGAAAAGTCTGACAACTGACTGGACCGGCTACTGTCTCTATTGTCTCTGAATCGACTTCTTCAGGTGCATAGCAGCTCAGAACCCCTCTGGTACACTCTCTATATAATACCCTATATTCCATCTATCCCTACCATGTCTACACCCATCTCTGAAGACCCTATCCCTTTTTATTTCCAAGTGGCTTACAATGAGCTTCACCAATGTGTCGCTGTCCTGGAGACTGCCCTGCATGTAGAAAGACAGGAGAAGGAATTGTTAGCACAGCAACTCTGGCAGACAGATGTCCAAGTACACACCTTGAACCATGACATCGCCAACCTCATGACCACATCACTCTCCCCTCCCACCACTCACAAACGCATGACACCTGCCACTCCTGCTGACTTCACTGGTGACAGAGAGAAAGGATGAGCCTTCCTAAACTCACCACATCCTTCATTGCCACAACACCCCCACAGAGCCCACACGTACATGTGCGTGAGCACGGTGGCATCCCACCCAAACCCTGGGATACCCATACCCGTAACCCCCACAGGTTATGTGTACCCATGTGGATCACTACACTGAGCTGAACACCAGTGTAAGTAGCTGTGCAACGACAACACCACTACCCACTGTATTTTGGATTCATTTCTGAAAGTAAACTGACAACGCACCCAGGGCAGAGATCCCTCACAGCTCACTATTATTTGTGTTGCTGTGTGTCACATTCTGTGCAGGGTGTGCAGGGAGGTGACTCACAGTGCTGAGCAATCAGCCTGTTGCAACCCTGTTATCCCTAAAAGCAGCACAGGGGGGGTCAGTGTCATAAATGTGCATGGAGATTCAACAGGCATGAGAGCCAGAGCAACCAGGGAAACCACTCTCAGGCCTCAGTCAATTGAGGCATTCCTCACACTGAGAATCAGGTAGACAAGGATGATATATTGGTATGACTCTAAACAGGTGGCACTCAGGTGTCAGGAAGGTGAAGATCAGCACAGAGGATGCCACAAAGATGTGTTCCAAAGTGGTACTCCAGCAACTGACTATTGCCATCGGCCATGCTGCTGCCTGACTCCAGCACAACGTATCTACAGTACTAGGTGAGCGTGTAAGTCAACCACCCTCCACTGCAGGACAAACCTCGTGTGTCACTTGCAATCAAACACCGTGAACCGTGTCCCACTCTTAAACCCTATTAACGTACGTGAATGGTGGCTGCACCACGATTTATTAGCCCGCTCACCTTGGAAATCCATGAGGACCTCCATGCCTGTGGTTTCAGAATGCACAAAGTGCGTGAAAGCATTGAACGATTGCTCGAGAAATCCTTGCTCCACACCATCACCCAGTGGATATGACACCTTGACAGGCTTCCCATCAGTCAGCTCAGGTTGAGCATACCAAAAAGATCCCCCTCCAGTGGTATCCTGCCAGATGTACCCATCCACAAAGACAATGTCTGGGGTTGTGCAGGATGAACTGCAGAACTCTCAAGACAGGACACTCACCTGCAATGTATTGCCTGCAATCGACTGTGAGCTGCCTGAACATGTCCCACCACACTGCAGCCTCACCGATCAGCAGCACCTCATGTAGCGCACACGTGTCCTGCCTAGAATCTGGGTGCATAAAACCGCTTGGTCATATATCGGGTGTCCCCATTCCCTTCCTGGGCAATCAACTGGACAGCAGGTGAGTGCAACAAACAGAGCTCATGCCACTGACACTCACCATGATGCACTCTTTGTCGCGCTGTCGGTTTACTTTCGGAAATGGATCCAAAAGACAGTGGGTAGCGGTGTCGTCATTGCATGGCTACTAACACTGGTGTTCAGCTCAGTGTGCTTCACTATCAGCAGCAACAAAGGTAGAATGAAGATGAAGATGAGGATGTAGCAGTGACGATGATGATGACGTAATCTGATGATGTAAGCATAGGCGAGATACAACAGCAAATGTCATGTGATTAACAAAGCTGGCCTTGATGTAGACGTAGAAGTAGTAGACATAGTAGTAGACTTAGACTTAGACTTAGACTTAGACTTAGACGAGTGAATCCAACTGAAAGAGGTGAATTGGGGTACACTAAGGTGAAACAGGCCTTATATACATGAGCAGAACAACAAATGATGCGAGTATGCCATACAATGATGTCGTCGACAGCAGACAGGAGAAATGACTAAGGGTGAGAGGCAGAAAACCAAAACAGGAAGGTGGTTTGTAATGAAATGGAAAGATGAGTCAGGTGGTCGAAGAAATGAATAGAAATGTGGCAGGAAATTGGAAATAGAAGCCAGAAATAGAATAGAAGTGAGTCACAGACAATAGACCATGTGGAACAATTGGAAATAGAAGTACAGCCAAGAAGCGAGTGAGTCATGTGAGGAAAATGAGTCATAGCCATCCAATAGGATTCCAGTTGCTTGTCAAATATCTCCGAGGATGAGTGAGAGAGTTACTTGACTTGAAGACAATTCAGAAACATGTGAACCAATCACAACACTTGGATACAAATCTCCTCCAGAGAGAGAACAAAGACGAGTCTTGCTTGATGAAGTCTTTGGGCACATATCCATAGCAAATCTCTGTTCCTGGACCAAACTCTCCGATATCCCAGTAGTTCCTGAGTACAATACAATGCGAACCATTCACTGGTTTGTAGTTTGGGTCGAAACCGATGATGTGGAAGGGAGCATGGAAGACAGGGTCAAATACCCATATGCAGTCATGAATGCGATAAGGAGGATATGAGAGGAATATTTGGCATGGGCCTTCAGGAGATTCAACATATAGAGGATAATACCAATGATATGCAACATGTGGAGGAGGACTGGACAAATGAACATCAAGGGGAGAACATCGACTAGGAAGTTCAATGTGTGGTCCAACGTGTATGTCTGGCTTGGTGGTCATCTGGAACGAATCATGGGATGTGGTGGCAGCAATGCTGGATGGCATATCTAAAATAGAATTGATGAATATTGAATGAATGTGGGGATGATACGTCTGGCAGACTGGAGGTAGCACAGCAGATGATGGTCTGGCAAAAGCTGATGAAGATAGGTGTGTGTGCAGTGAGCGTCTTTTGTAGTGTAGTAGGCGCTGTCGAGTATCATGCTTGTCAGCACCCCCAAACAGTCTGCGCATTGTCCACTGTGATGTCATAGTGGCTCTTTGGGTCCAGACATACACAAACAGGTGGCTGGTGATCCTCCAGGTCCTCAATAAAATTATCTTTAAGCTCACCAAATGGGTGAAACCTGACCCGCTCTTTGGTTGCATGGAGATGGGTGAGTCCCACCACGTTCGTGTACTTCTCCAATGGCACATCGTCCAGATGGCCTGCTGCCGCTGTGGACATCAAGCAATCCTCAGGTGTGTTCCAGGATCCAGACCCTCCATCTATGCACTGTACATCAGTCACTCACAATGGTGCCATGCACAAACACTCACACCCTGCCACCATTTTGACACACTTCCTCATTTCCAACCATAGCCCCTTCTGAGACTTGCCATAGCCCATGAACTCCTCCAGGATCCTGAGTTTCATTGCCTGCTGGTACAGCCCACACACCTTGTAGAATGTAGAGCAAACAAAATTCATCTCAGGAAAGGCATCATGGAAGGTGTTGGGTACCCCAGCCTCCATATGTAGCATGGCTGTCATCCCAGAGACATGAGTACTGACATACTTAAACGGCAGTTTGCTGAGATCCAAAGACACTGGGGTCACTGTCATTGTGTCACCTGGATGCATAGTGGTGACACTGGCCCACCTCACTGATTTTGTGGGTCATTCCAGCTCATCCCCAGATGTGTGCATGCATTTGTGGCTCACTGCCAAGGATGTGATGTCACTGACCCACTCAATCTCCCTGGCTATCCCTTCACAGTCAGCATCCTTGGCATTCATGGCACGCAGCAGGATGCAACCACTGTCTGAGACAGGTATCGGCACGTGGATTGTTTGAGAGACCCATTGCAGGTGGCGAGGTTCCAAGATGGATGCAAGGTTCCCAGATTGTGTACACACACACTGAACAATGTCCAGATGCATGATCAAAGCAATCTGCCCAGCTTGCTCTGTCTGCACACGATGGATCCAAGGTGTTGCTGGAGTCTGTCTCTCTGGTCAGTGACCCACATGAGTACTGCTCTTTCACAGGGACTCACGCCATCCCAATACATGATGATCACCATCCTCATAAGCTCATCATGGGCCTTTTGGTGTGCAGCTGCATCTTTGGCTCTCTGCAGCCTGCCTGGTGGTTGGCAACGAAAGCACAACCATACTCAGCAGGGAGTGGTCATGCAAAGGTCTGGGGTGTCAAGGACAGAGAGGGATCATCTCTGGACTGACTGGTTCCAGGGGTCACCAAGGGCACAGCCAGTCCTTTGAGATCACCTGCTTGAAGGGGGTGCTTCTTTCACCCCCCCTGGCATTTGGAGCAAGGGGCACATGCCCTGGGAATTCTTTTGCAAAGATAGTTGGCCTGACAAGGATGGCCAAGCCAGGTCTGGCACCAGCACCCAGGTGTCTCACACAGGAGAGTTGTGTCTAATCTGGCTTTCCTCCTTTCCTCTACAGATGTGTGCAAGGCAAAATTAAGCTTCACTCCATCAGGCACCTTGTCCAGGGGTGTGAGCAGCCTGTGACACTGGAGGCAAACAACAATTTTCTGAGTCAGACATTCTTCAAAATCTGCCATGTTTCCTGAGGATTTTCTGGGGGCAGAAAACTGCTAAAAAAACCTATGGTTTTTAGAGAGTTTTCTGTCCCCAGAAAAACTTCATGAAATTCTAGAAATGTGCCCCAGAAAATTGTACAAGAAATACTTACCAAAACCAATGATTTTCTGATGATTTTCTGAGTCCAAGAAACTTAGAGAATATTGTGGATTTCCACAGGTTTTTCTGCAACCAGGAAAGCTTGCTAAAATTCTCAGAAAATCTTGAAGAAACCCTTGCAGAAAATCATGGTTATGTAACAGTTTTCTGATTCTTGACAATTTCCTGATTCAAAAAACTCATTTATTGAGTTTCCTTGATCAGAAAACTGTTAAATAACCATGGTTTTCTGCAATATTTTTGCAAGCTTTCCTGGTTGCAGAAAAACCTGTGGAAATCCACAATATTCTCTAAGTTTCTTGGACTCAGAAAATCATCAGAAAATCATTGGTTTTGGCAAGTATTTCTTGTACAATTTTCTGGGGCACATTTCTAGAATTTCACGAAGTTTTTCTGAGGACAGAAAACTCTCCAAAAACCATAGATTTTTCAGCAATTTTCTGTCCCCAGAAAATCCTCAGGAAACATGGCAGATTCTGAAGATTTTCTGAAAGATTTTCTGACTCAGAAAATTGTTGTTTGCCTCCAGTGTGACCAAGGAAATCATTGCATTGTTTGCACTGTGGGGATTACATCAGATGAGAGTCAAACATGCTGGCCAGAGATGCACATGCTGAAACCAGTGGTTGAAATTACCCAGAAACTTGCCATTTCCCTGGCCAAGTTGGAGTGAGGAGTATTCACCCCCACATTTGCATGTTAGACAAAGCTGGGGAGGTGGTGGGGGGGGGGGAGTCAGGATATTTGTGAGGATTAGACATTTTCAAGGCAACAAGTGGGACACGGCTGTTCACACAAACTTATAAGATTAATTGCTACTGTACAGCAGATAGGAGTGCAAAAATTGGCCAGGTATTGGTTGTGCACTGAGAGAAATTGGTCCTCTTCATGTGGACATGACGACCCAGGGGAGGCAGTTGATCGTTTGTGGACGGTCTGTGCACCTGGGATGCCCACTGTAACATATATAGTAAACAGGGACTGGCGCCCCGGATGCACCCGTTAGTTATGGTTTCACAGCTGGAGGCACATACCGTAATTAATACCACACTTAATCCTCACCTTAGAAAAATACTTTGCTGATCAGTCCAACTGAGAGCAAGCCTTTGACTGGTAAAACCGGTCCCCTCGGAACAAGTGACGCCAGTCAATGGTCACTCGCACGCTAAGTACGGGCACGCATCAGTTGGTTGTCATCGTCATCGTCGTCGACAACAACAACAACAACAACAACAATCATTCCTTTATAAAAAATGTCGGTCCACTTCGCACCGCCTTGTAGGTACTACTACGTGCTCAATCAAAGGTAGAATATCACTTCAACAACACTCCCGGCTCTCAGTGACATTGTGTGGAGCAAAATTCTAATTCTACCTCTAAGGCTCATTCAACAAGAATATCAATCAGATTCAATGTCTGAGTCGATTATCGATGCGCTCCGCATGTCTTTCGACCTCTTCAACCGCCTACTGTACGCTCCTTCATTCTCTTTATCACTGTCATCGTCCCTTACCCTCTTTCCCCTTTTCTTCCCTGCATCTGACCGCCTCTTTCGAGGTTTGCTCACAATCTCCCCAGACGCCTTTCTAGAGGCAATCAACTCCTGATGTGCCTCTAGCTCACTCTCGGTGAGCTTGCGCCAATAGCATGTAGATTCCGGCCCTTTGAGTGCTGCCATGCAGACTTCCAGATCACAAACACCGAGCACGTGCGGACTGAATTGTTTCATGGGCCAGCCCACTAATTCCACTTGATGTGTGTTCACGATTTTTGTTTCATATCTCTTCGATTCCATCTCAAGAGTGTTGTCAGCAGTGATTGCTCCTATTACAGAGTGTAAGTGCAATGTGTGCCTCATAACGCGACATTGACGTACGAAGTCCACGTCTAACCATGGCACATACAATCCTTTTTGTCATTGTTTTGCGCTGGTTGTCATTCTTAGCTACGCCTGTTGAGATCTTTATAAAAATTACTCGGCTTTCTAAGATCATACTGCTTCTCTTACCTTGAATCCTAAATAACGAATATGCCTCAAATTTCAGCGCAAATTCATCCATGTCTATTCCGAATAACAGCTCAATGAAGTCACGTGAGACATCGTCATGGTAAGCAATTGGCTGATTGCTCTGGGATGGTTCGGTGCACACAGTAATGGCCATAGACGCAGTCAAACACCTTGTTTGCATATTTTTAAGCTTCAAGTCAATGTGTTAGAGAACTGTGAATTGCATTATTCAACAATGCGTACCTCCGTGGCTACGTGTTCGGCTGTCGTTCTCACATCTCTAACATGTGCAGTTGGACATGACCATATTCCTTTCCTCTCCATCAATCACTTTTCCTCCAAACAATGGATCATTTGATCCATCTCTGACTCCAGTATGTCTTTATAGCTAGAAGTATCCTTTGCTAACTGCTGCAGATCCATCAAATGCTGTTTTTCACCAGGTTCTAAGTCTGAACAATATGTCAATCTGTCATGTTCGCATTCACATGAGACCACAATCTACGTACCGGCATTGACTTTGAGAGCCTGCACGTGGAGCCATGCCCGGTATTTGCTTATCTTGCAATGGCAACCATAACCCTCTGTGCGGCAGACCTGCTGACGCATCCACCTTTCATTCTTGTTATACTTCTTCGATAGCTCTCTAATTGTTTCATCTTCTTTGTTCCAGAAGTCCTGGAGGTCGGTCCAGATTGCATTTCTGTTCACTGCATGTGTCAAAGCTGCCACCTTCCGGTCGGCATGTGAAAGGTTCTTTCCATGCTGTCGCTGTTTTGGAGCCGCCAGCTTCTTACGCAACTGTGTCATAAGATAGTGGGCATTGGAGTAAGGCATTGGGATGAGGTCAATCACGTATGTGACTAGATATCAAGTTGCGCGTGGCTGACATAAAAAAGTTCAAGATGATTAGTCAGCTGACCCAGGCAAGTCTATGCGACCAAATGCCTAGCAAAAAAAATCAAAATAGCTATTCTTAAATGCATCCCAAAAGACCCTCCTTGAGTGAGTCATAAAGAGCATGACTCTCAGAGAGGACCTATTGTTCAATTTTTGTAAAATATGTTTGAACAGCTCACCCCATCGAGTATGATTTCTATGCACACAGTGGTACACACTTGGGGAACCTATGTGAAGGGAACAGCTCACCCCATTGAGTATGATTTCTACATGCACAGTGGAACCTATGTGAAGGGAACAGCTCAGCTCACCCCATTGAGTATGATTTCTATGGGCACAGTGACATAAGTTCCCCATAGGTTCCACCATGCACATAGAAATCATACTAGATGGGGTGAGCTGTTCCCTTCACATAGTTCCACCATGCGCATAGAAATAATACTCAATGGGGTGAGCTGTTCCCTTCACATAGTTCCACCGTGCATGTAGAAATCATATTCAATGGGGTGAGCTGTTGTTAGAGACACGTGCCGGATTTGACGTCGGACTGTTAGGGTTCACCAGATTTGATGTCGGGGTCGGATTTGGTCGGAGCTCTCCTTGACCAAGGTTGGTAGTCGCAATATTCGGAAATGCGTGGAAATACTGGATGACTCGGAAGTCGGAGATCCGAAGACTGATCGACACGGGCGTTGGCTTCAACTTATGGGTTGTGCCCTCTTGGATTTCTAGTGCCCTGGTATTTCGGACTGAAGACCAGAGTGTTATCGGGTTTCCAATTGGTCGGGTCTATTCGGAAGGTCAGTGCCAATGATGCGTTGAGACTTATCGGAGATGAGCAGGGGCTTCGGGTATTCGGGGATGGAATGGTTAATGTGGGAAGGTAGGAGTAATGATAAATCAATATTGAGTAAAGACTAGCTTTTCTGGGAGGCGAGTGTAATCAAGGAGGGTTTGAGATGTCGGATGAAGTAGGGTCGGAATGATCGGAATGATCGGAGTGATCGGAATAATCGGAATACCGAACAAGGTTTGAAGGCCTTATTACAGGTAGAAGTTTGGAGCGAACGAAGTGTAGTAATAGAGGGTGGTACGAAAGATAGTGATACGAAGTAGTGAAGCAATACAATGTGATACAATATGATACAATATGATACAATACAATACAATACAATATGATTTACAAGCTAAAGAAGCTTGATGAAGAGAAAACATATTTAAGACATGCGGGATTCCGAAATCAGGAACGGAAGATAAGGGTGCGTGATACGGAGTTCTGAAATCGGAGCGAATACGGGAATCGAGATAAGATGTACGGAGATAATATCAAGATAGAGCCGTGACTAAGAATAATAATGGGGACATGTCAGAAATAAGCGGAAAAGGCTTATCGGAATACGTGAAACGTCGGAATAACACGGGTCGGATCTGGAATCTAACAGCTGTTTAACACTGCACATAGAAATCATATTCAATGGGGTGAGCTGTTCCCTTCACATAGGTTCCACCATGCACATAGATATCATACTCAATGGGGTGAGCTGTTCCATGCATGTAGGTTCCCCAAGTGTGTACCACTGTGCGCATAGAAATCAATAGTGCTAGTATTGCTGCTGGTTTGGTTTAGTTTCAGCCAAACTGAGAACCAAGCTGAATTGGGCATTCAAGCCAGCTTGTCCAGGGAAGGCTTGCCTCAGAGCCCAAACTGAGCCATGGCAACACTACACAGTGCTCAGACAAGGGAAAAGCTATACCTATACTGCTATATGTACTACACTTGTGGAATAAATGTAAATAATCCACATATATCTGACTAACAACCAACCTAGTGAAAAAAAAAAAATTGTACTTTGTTCATCTCTGGAGTGTGGTCAAATGTGCCTCAATGCTTAACTAAAAGGTATCTAGGATTTTCAGATAAGAGTGATACACTGAGTGTGTTTGGATGTAACTGTGAGAACTTGGTCTCCTTAGAATTTATCTATGGCTAGTGCATACATACATATGGTTTAGTGAAACACATTATCTTGGTTGGATCAATGGTCTCTTGGTAAGCCTATTGATAAACATTCATCCACCGACAGTCAATGCTTGTAATGTATTGTCTAAATCTGCCAATACATCTGCATGCCCACTCTCATCATCATCCTCCTGCTCATCTGGCTCTGGTATGGAATCTGGCGCCAAACTCACATGTGATGCATTCTCTTTGTGGGACCCTTTGCGTACACCTGAGGACCTGGGGCCTGTGAAACCTGATAGATTGACCAGTCTGTGAATACGCTGCCGATGGATATGGTTGACATCCATCAACCATTGCAGATGCTGCAAAATCTCGTGACCAATTTCTGGATCACTGACTTGTAATCGCTCTACATGACGAAGAAGATACTCTTCCTCATCATCCATGTACGTGCACAGTTGGGTCACCTCTATATTCACACGCTCAACCTCTTCTCTCGAGCGAGCAAGTTTGAAATAAGCTGTGGTGGCCTCACGTTCTGCTGGTTGAGCCCAAGGCAACTCTGGCAGCAAGTGCCAGCTCTCACAAAGCAAATCAAACTGTGCTAAATAGACATAGTCTAGCACAGTCTGGACATCCAGCTGGGCACGTGGTGGTTTCAATGTAGCAGCCACTGAGTTACACCGGGGGCATGAGCATATTTTTAGTGTAAAAAATGTGATAAAAATGCTTTTTCCTTACAGATTATTGATTCACTGTTCTGGTTGAAAAAATCTCCCAAAAATGCTGCTTTTTTATCAAGTTTTAGGACCTGAAAATCTGGTACATACTTCACATTTCTAGGAATGGGAAATGGATGTAAAATGTGAGAAATAATGAATTTAACTCATTGATTTCATGCTCACAAAAATGCAAGGACAATCTTGGTTTTCATTGACATTTTCAACAGAAAAGAACCAAAATTTATCCAAGATTCCATAGTAGAAAAAAGGTGAGAAAATTAGTAAAATATATGAGATTTTCATGATATTTTTCAAAACTATTAGCCAATGAATAATCCAACATTTTTCTTTAGTTTTTGCAAGGAAAAACAGGTAGATCTGGACATTAAGACTGTTTATTCAGTGCACAATCAGACACCATAGGCAATATGTAACCAGTTTCACTTGGCTCGACTATGCAATGAAATGAACTCAATGGATAAGCTGTTCCTGCATGTAGGTTCATCAAGGTTTACCACTCTGCACGTAATATAGTCAGTGTTGTGCTGGTCCGCTTGAGGCTCATGAGAAAAGTCAATGCGTTAAGCGTTTGTCCATGTTGAACGCTTGCTGCGAGGCCATATTGCAATGGACTATTACATAGTGTTCTGGAAACCGAAAAGGTAGAGATATATTGTAATGTGTACAATAGTTGTTACATAACTGTTGAATAATCTCAACATCTGCCATAGGCAGAACCAACTTACTTGATATTGAATAATTGTCATTTTCCAACTCTAACAGCGGTCAATGTGCTGCATTGCTTTTTGAATAGCTTTGATGTTCAGATAACGAGTGATAGATGTGAGTGCCTTTGGGTGAACGTGATAACACGGGCTCACAGGTTTTATCCATTGTCTAGTTCATTCATTCTTCGGTTAGAAAACATGTTATCTGAGTTGGATGTAGGGTCAGTTGGTAAGCCATTGATAAACATTCATCCACCGAACCGTCTTTGCTTGTAATGCGCAGTTTAAGTCAAAAGTGCTGTTGTTTGCCGAGTCTAATTCATCCTCAGCTAATATAGTCTCTGAAAAAATGTGACGCCAAATATGTCCTGCATTTGTTTGTGACTAATTTGCTAACCGATTACCTGGCCTGGAAACTATTGATTAATTGTGAATACTTTTCCGATGTAAATGGTCACATGAACAACCATACAGATCTGCATCTCTTGACCATTTTCTGGACACATGACATGTAATGTTCTACATGTCGAAGAAGATACTCATCCTCTTCATCCATGTACATGCCAGACGTGTGAAGTCTGTATTCAGATGTTCAGGTTTCCTAAAACTTGCAAGTTTGAAATAAGCTGTAGCACAAGTTTTTGGCTGAGATTTTTCAACACCAGAACTGTCGGCCTTCATGAATCAAATCTATAAGTGCAAATAGCATTGTCTAGCACATTCTGTATCAGCTTGGTACTGAGTGCTTTCAATGTAACAGCCAGTGTTATAGTTCCGGACTGCAGTGCATATAGCTTCAGAGCGAGACTTCAAGGCCTTCCCTATGTGCTTGCAAAGTTTGTACCCTGGGAGCACACTGAGTTCATAGACTGCCATACTCATTATGCATGCATACTCACCAGTTCCAGCTTGATGTGCCTTACTAAGTTCCATTAGCTGTGCCACAACCAAACCCTCTAGATGGTCCACAGCTCTTTGATACTTTCGCATGTTGATCATTTACTGTGTGGCTACCCATTCCTGTGATCCAGGCTCCCACCGTTTGTCAATTTCAAGCTTCGCTTCGAGATCCTGGACAGCCTTCTGTAATGTCAGCAAGGTGTCCAGGCTTTGGGCACGGGCTCTCTCCACTTTCTGAGAGGACGCAGTTGTGCGTGCGTAGCCTCCTGGACCTTGAAGGTCAGATAGATTGGCACCCATTCAGACTTTGGACGCCTCAGTCCACGTGACACTACAAGATGACCAGATCAATTGGCTTGACTATCTGACAAGAAACCTGAACTCACTCTGCCACATGGAGTTTCATCAAGGTTTCAAGATACTCTCCACGTAATATGTCATGTTCAGGCTCGTGCTTGAGACTCTTGAGATAATCACGTTCAGCTTGATGCCATGCTTTGAACGTTTGCAGCGAGGGGATTTTAAGGACATTCATACTGTCCTGGAGGTAATCCGACAGCGTATAGATGTTTTGTAATGCCTGTACATAGTTGTCATACATAAATCTGCCTAGAGGACATTGTTAAGTAATCTCGAAACATTGCGAGAAGCTCCAACTTACTTGAGTCTGCATACTTATCATTATTCCAACTCTCAAACCAGCGGTGAATGAGCTGGCGGCGGTGGAAAGTTGATGCATAACGAGTGACAGAAGCGAGTGCATTCGAACGTGAAAACACACGCTCACAGGTTTCAAAATCCTCCAGGCCACATCCCTTTAGATACAGAGGATGCCAGTCGAGTTGGCATGTACGACAGTGGGCATGCCCATGAAAAGACCCTACACAGAACCGACTGCCGTAACTGCGCAGTTTAGGTCCAACAAGGGTGCTGTTGTTTGCCGTAGTTGAAAATCCACAGCCAATATCATAGCCACACAACAAATGTGACCCAAATATGTCCAGAAGTTCGTTTGTGACAGCTAATGGATACTTGGCACTATTTAGAATTGTTAATAAAATAACAGATTTAATGAACTGACAACCATACAGTTCACTGCTCCTCACCATGTCACACATGACAAGTGCAGTTCCATGTCGACAGACAGCCAAAAAAATCCCCGTTTCACGGAAAATTGCCAGATGTTTCTTTGTGTTTTCATCTGCAAGATTGGCCCATCGCTGTACACAAGGATTTGGCTGGTCAACACCATTGACTGGCCGGCCTTCTTGCACATCTGCTGCAAATACAGGGCGGACCTGTTCAGCTTGAGTACTGAGCTCATTATCATTCTAAAAGACAATTGAATCCATGAGAATTAAATATATAAGGGTGATGTACCGTTTCATGTTGGGGCAATTTGCGCCGTTTGACCTCATTCTTGAACCGATCGACTTCTTCCTCATTCAGATGCATGTCAGTTTGTATGGTGCGCATGTCCTGCCATTCAATCCTTTCAGAGCTTATCACACGACCTGCGTCATCCTTTTGATACCGAGCACACTCCATTCGTTTCAATGACTCGTTGCCATCCATGGTGACGAGCATTGTGTGTTCCAAGGGAGGCTCATCTTCCAAAACATACGTGCAGGGAACACATGCATTTTGAAGACGCCACTTGGGTGTATTACGCTGGAGTTCCGTTTGAACTCGATGCTTGATTTGTCGGCTGATTTCGAGGTACGCATCAAAGGCTGTCGATAGCTGGTTTCGAAGAGTTGGACGGTAAGCAATCTTTCACATATTACATGAGTTTAATAGAAGAAAAATACGTATAAATGCTGCGTACCCGATGGATGTCACAGATAGACTTGACGAATGATTGCAGGCTCAACTGCAGGCATCTGGCAGTGAGAACTTGCAGCAATTGAAGCATGCGTGTGGAGAACGCAAGGGATGGGTGCGTGGGTGCGTTTCCAATGTAACCGTGTCTTGCCATCGTTACGTTAAGGGAAAAGTGGTCTTGGAGTGGGAACGCAATGTCACGTGACGCTGTGACGTTGTGAGTAAATTTATAGTATACAAGAAATTGAGGCACTCACAAAATAAGTCCATCACCTTGATAGAGGGATGGAGAGGGGTGTTAATTGGTATGTCAGGAGGTCCATGGTATGACCATTGCAAATGGGCAGTTACGAGGGCAGGATATAAGAGACCCCATGCAATATTTTGTCACTCGGTGCGATCTCTACGCGTTCTACCATCCAGCGGTCTGATACAATTGTCAGTGTGTCATATAGAGGTGCATATCGCTGGTACACACCTTTGTATGAAGTGGTGGTGATGGATCTCGTGGATTCTGTCTGTCAGATCACTATAAACCTCTTGTATGTTATTCTCATCCTCTGTGACCCACTCTCCATCTCCTATGTCATCCCCAGGCATGTTGAAGGAAACACAAGCATCACTTATATCGACATCGACGAAGGTTAATGTGCTGGCAGTGGCATCACGGCTGAGGTCTCCTTGTTGCATAGTCTCACGTTCTATACCAGTTGAATCTAAAGAACAGGACGTCATACCAGCAATGATGAGACTAACAAGATACTAACTTACATTCAAGGAGTAATCCCCGGCGTAGTTTTAGCTCAGCTTTCGCCTCTGCGATTTGGCAAGGTCCCCGTGTCCGCTTAATAGTCCGGATGGTACCATTGGGGAGGCATGATGCATGATAGGAGGTAACCTTTCGTGATGTCACTTTGACCTTAGGTCTGGCCATAACCCTGAGGCCTGAGTGACGATGGGAGTGAAGGTGTGAACGTCTGAACAGAAGTCACATGAGATAAAACGTTGACAGTGCTCAGTCCTCACGTTTTTTTGTATGTAAAATATTTATTCTAAGACTATTCTAAAAGGATGTAAGGCAATGCGAAGTAAATCAATGTATCTTTGAAATTTTTGAAAAGGAGTTTTTGTCGTCCTCGTTGTCTTCAACAACAACAACGATGGCCAGAGCGCCATGATGCACAGCGAACATGCCTGTGGATTACAACCACCTGGGACACCCACTGTAACATATATAGTAAACAGGGACTGGCGCCCCGGATGCACCCAGTTAAATACCGGTTGATATTTAATTTCTAAGGTGAGGATTAAGTGTGGTATTAATTACGGTATGTGCCTCCAGCTGTGAAACCTACATAACTAACGAGTGCATCCGGGGCGCCAGTCCCTGTTTACTATATATGTTACAGTGGGCGTCCCAGGTGGGTCTGTGGACAACAATGGGCAGTAGGTGGTTGTTTGGCTGTCGGAGTCTCCCCGGAGTCTCCGGGAGACAGTCCCGCGCAGCCGACGCGATGTTCACTCGTGCCGGGTGGTGTTCACACGATCAGGTGATTGTGCACTCCATCCGGACTTTCCATAACGACATGCTACATACACACGCTGGCCAGTTCCCCCATTCCATACGCCAAGCCTTCACGCCTTCTCACAATGTACACGACATCCTCAATCTTTCTTCAAACTCTAGCCTCCGCGAACATCACGCACGCCTTCGTAAACTGGGGCTCTGACCACCCCGCGCTCATCGAAGACATCGAACGGCAGCGTCTAGAGAAGGGTGAGGCCCTCCCCCGGATTGTGACGTGCCCAAATGAGATGGTTGCGCTGAGTTGCGCGCAGGGCTATGCGCAGGTGACGGGGAGACCTGCAGCGGTGTTTATTCATGTTGATGTAGGGACGCAGGTGCGTAGGAACTGTGGCTCCTAATTGATTTGCTAGGTTTATGTGGGTATGTGAGTAGGCTTTGGGGGGTGCGGTACATAATGTGGATAGATGTCGGACACCTGTCCTGATTTATGCGGGTGCGGCGCCCTTCACTCTCGATGGTGAATTGAAAGGATCCAGGAATGAGTTTATATTCTGGCTTCAAGGTCTGCTCTCCTTCACCTATTTTTGTGATTCGTGACTAAATTTGACCTCGCCTGGTTCGAGATTGTCTGGACCAGCCTGCGATCGTGCGCCAATATATGCGACAGACGACACAAATAAACAGTGGAAAAAATGTCGATAAAGTTGTGATGCGGGCATTGCAGACGTAAGTGTGTAGACGTACGGACTTTTTTTTTCTGTCCTCGTGCTGAAGGTTTCGATTTACCTACCCAGGGCCAAAAGTGATCCACAAGGACCCGTTTATCTATGGGCGCGTCGTGAGGTCATGGAGCAAGAATTCGATCCGGGTGAATTTTCCTTCCCGCTTGATAACCAGAAATGGGCTCCCATAGAGAGAACACCGATTAGCTCTTTCGGTACGTTCATTACCGTGCAGCTTGAGACTCCCGTTCACTCCCTCCTCTTTGGTCCATTTTTTCAGTTGCCACGACCATTGCTGGTGCCTTAACAAGCGCTCAACATCCCCTAATAATCACCTCTTACCTGGGCCGCAACTCGCTTACGGTGCCCCTACTTGTGCACCTGTCTGAGCGGCTCGCCATCCCTGTCTATGCATCGTGCCCAACCTCAGTCTGCTTTCCGATGTCTCATCCCCATTTCGTAGGTCTCTCTTTCGGAATGGGCGAGAACCAATGGTTACGAGAGGCAGACGTCATACTCGTCCTCGATTCGGATATTCCATGGATTCCTATGCACAATAGGCCAAACCCTGCGGCACGTATATTTCATGTCGACGTGGACGTGCTTAAGCAGAACATGGGTATGTTCCATATCGATGCAGAAGTCAGAGCACAAGCCGACGGCGAATCGGCGCTCAAATCCATCCTAGAAGCAATCGGGCCTGATTCCCTGTCAAAGAAAGAAGCAGGAGTGATAGACGCCCGACGCCATAGGATCTCTACTTCGCATAATCAGTGGCTGCACACGTTACGAGAAGCAGAAGCCTCCGTTGGCTCGTCTATCGTCACTATTCCACACTTGCTCGCGGAATTGCGCACGTCAGTGCCACCCAAAACCCTTTTTTTGAACGAAGGGATAAGCAATTATGTGCCCGTATGGTCTCATCTACGTCCAGAGCGTCCCGGATCCGTGTATTCTTCCGGGGCATCTTCCCTCGGATGGGGACTCGGCGCCGCAATCGGTGCAAGTATTGGTATGGCTGCGGTGCCAGGTTCTAATGACAGCGACTTCATTGCTCTCATTGTTGGGGACGGTTCATTCTTGTTTGGAGTTCCAAGCTCTGCGTATTGGATAGCGAGAAGATATGGTACGGTAAGCATCTACGGTTAGATTCGCTTCCATGGTCATTAATGTTAATCTCGACTAGCCTTTCTTGACCGTGGTGTTGAACAACGGAGGTTGGAAGGTAAGAAGCACTTTTCGTTTCAAATTTTTCTGATTAGCGTGTGAGTCCACTTCTTTCTTCCTTTCCAGTCGCCGAAACTCTCCATGCTTGGCGTGTATCCTACTGGTGCAGGCAGCAAGGCCAAAAGTCCACATTTGAACGTGACATTCGGTCCCGAAACTCCTGACTATTCACAGATCGCAGTGGCAGCAGGTGGTGCATGGGGCAAACGAATAACGAAACCCGAGGAAGTTAAAGGGACGATCAGAGAAGCTGTAAAGGTAGTGTTAGAGGAGAAACGCTGTGCTGTTATCGACGTTGTTATTGAGGATCTCTAAGCTGTGACCTTGAACCTGCGGTTACTGATATTTCATTGAGAATCTATGTATAACTATGAAACAAGCGTTATCACTGTCGTGTAAATGCATTATTGGCGCGCAGCCTGGCAAGGCAAGGGCACGTTGACGGTAATCTAATTAACAAGATTCTTCGCTTGGCAACAGATTGAAGGGACCTATTGCAAGCGGAAGATACCAAAGTCGAATCTAAGCGATTCCAGTAGATTGGACTGCTTCTGTACTCCGTGACAGAATCCGGACATTTCGAAGAGAAGCAATACAAACGAATGGCTCCAAAGGAGCTTTGGCGGTTATTCTATCAGTTCTTGGGTGTTGCCGAAACAGCTGATCCGATTACACAAATTCTAGGCCCGTCGCGTGTTCCGCCGTGAGAGATTTGACCAATGGGACCGCCACGGTAGCTGTCCAGTTGTCGATGTTTTATATGACTGTAGATCTTCCAGAATCTTCACATCCACTCCATGCGCCATGTCGCTCGCAACAATGTCACTCGCACCATCCCTTGAGCTCGATGAGAAAGTAGAATATGCAACGACTTCAGGCTCGTGTGTGACTCACATCCAGGACGACATTGATCCGGTGGCAGAGCGAAAGCTGGTGCGAAAGCTAGATTTCGCAATGCTGCCGCTATTTGGGCTGCTCTATTGCACAAATTTCATCGATAAGACGGCTGTGGGTACGTTGAAACATGCTTCCTGACCAGGCTGTGATGACCGACTTTAAGTGACGAACAGGAAACGCGAAGATCGCTGGTACGTGATTATTTCTATATACGAATGCCCCTCAAACTGGATACTGATGATGGTCTCAGGTCTCTCGACGGACCTCGGTCTTAAAGGCTTTGACTACAACATCGCGCTGACCTTATTCTACGTCGCTGTAAGTCTCAGTACTTTTCATTGACACAACCATTGACGCTTCCACGCAAGTTTATTGCGGTCGAAGTTCCCTCCAATCTGGCCCTGAAACAATTTGGCTCAATTTGGCTCGCAGTCCTCGTCATAGCCTTCGGCGTCATCTCCATCTCTACGGCGTTTATTCATAACTTCACGGGATTCATTGTTTCACGGGTATTCCTCGGCCTTGCGGAGGGCGGACTCTTACCTGGGCTTGTTTATGTCTTAAGTCGCGTGAGTCACCCAACATCACCCACAAACATGTGCCACGGCGAGCTGACAGATACAAGTATTATCGCAGGAAAGAGTTTGTCCTTCGTGTGGGCCTCTTTTTTGGTATCTCTCCACCACTTGCAGGAGCCTGTATGTAGCCCTCTTCAAACCCACATCACCAAAATGCTAATAAATACCTCCACATTCTTCTCCTCAAAGTTGGTGGTCTCCTTGCCTCCGGTCTCCTCGCCACGAAGGACATCGGATCCGTGACTTCCTGGCGCAAAATCTTCTTGGTAGAAGGCATTATCACTACGGGCATCGGTCTCATCTGCCTTTTTCTCATTCCCAATGACCCGGAACACTCGCGATTGTTGACGAATGAGGAGCGTACTCTAGCACTGAAAAGGATTGCCGCGGATAGAGTGGTGAAGGGGTCACAAAGAGAGAAGACGAGTCTAAAACTGGTCCTACGAGCTTTCAACTTGAATGTAAGCTGAAATCAGTTATATTGTGTTATCGCGTTTGGGGGACTGCGGCGGAAACTCATTGCGCTTCTTGATAACAGACTTTCATTAATACACTGTCGTTCCTCCTTATCAATATTTCTTTCCAAGGCCTGAGTTTGTTCATGCCCACCGTCATCGCGACTCGTGAGCCGCATATCCTTTTAAGATTCGAACGCATCGACTGACGTCCACACCTTATCTAGTCGGTCACTTCAGTAAGTTGTCCCTTGAACGAACTCATTGATATGCTAATTTTTCCTTCCTCGCATTCCTTTCACGTTCCAGCCACTGTGGAGTCCCAACTCCGCACAGTCCCGCCATACATTTTTGCAGTACTCTGGGTCATCGCGAATTCCTATCTCTCCTATCGTATCAAACGGCGGGGCGTGTGTATATTTATCTCGGTGTTGCTCAGCGTAACTGGGCATGCCATGTTTCTAGCAACGGGAGATTCAAAGGTTAGGTAAGTATTAGGTTTATTTATGAACCTTCCCTGTCCCCCTTTCTATCTATGTTTCTTCTCAAACGTCCACCGATCATGGGATTTCGCTCTAGATATGCGGCATGCTTCCTTGCTATAGCAGGCGGATCACCTTCTGGTCCCATGATGCTCACATGGGCAACAGACAATGCAGCGCCGGAAACAGTGCGGGCCGTCACTACAGCGTTAATTCCCGGGATCGGCACCATTGGTGCCGTTATAGCGTAAGCCTTCTTTCTTTTTCATGCTCGATGACTCTTAATAAAATCGGTTTACACCGCAGTGTATGGACATACCTCCCAAACGACGCACCGGACTTGTGAGCGCCTCATATGCTAAGGTTTAAGTTGTGATATAATCTGAACCCCACTTTCACGTCTAGCCACCGCGGAAACACACTTAACGTGGTAGCATGTTCCGTTGTCTGTGTACTCGCACTCGTAGGTGTATGGTACATCAACATGGAGAACGCGAAACGCGCACGTGGTGAACGAGACTATCGGCTTACGGGGAAGTCGCAGAAGGAGATCGAGGAGTTGGGCGCGTTGCATCCTGAATATCGATATCAACCATAGACCAGGGGGTGTTATTAGAGATGGAAGACTCGGTTCATCAAGTACACTCATTTTACACTTAATAGAGCACGAATGTGTTGTCTGTAATTATACTCGGGACGTTACATAAAGGTAACTGATCCCTTCACAGATTTTTAAGTTCAGCCATGTCGCATCTGATCACAGTTCAGACTGAACGTTCACTTGGCGTTCACTCGTGATCTGTGAGAGGAATCAGGTGGCAGATGTATTCACTGCCGTCCGAGCTCCCGCTTCGAAGCGTCAGAAGTCGCGCAAAGCCCAGGAACATTCGAGGAGCTTGGGCGGCAGTTAGCTGGATATGATTCTATGAAGGTGAACTTAAAGAAAGCCTATATGAATCATATGATACTGCCGGTAGCAAGATCCAATTATATAAGTTTTCTGCATACTTCTAAGAATACGGCAATTTCGGTGAATTTAACAGTCTTCTACGCATTGCCGTCATGTGTCTAGAACATTGTCACGGTATGTAGAGAAAAAGATGAGAACTTGAACCTCGATTACTAACCAGCGCCAATCTTTCAGTACTGCAGTGCTGTCACGCCTACGCACGCTGCGTCCCTTATCCAACACTTACTTATTATTTAGGTTATGTATTGCTTTGGCTTCCCTTTTCGTCAATATTCCGTTCAATTACGCCACTCTTGCAAGGGACGCCCATGTGCCGAAATCTATGAGCGACAGTCTGAGACTCCGAATCGTCTTCGTTTTAAATTCGAACCATATTAGATGGTGCTGCAAACCAATAAGATTTGGACCTCGTCAACGTGAATTCGTATGTACACTGTAATATAGACCCAGTGGCTTCGAGATTCATTCATGGTGAGTCTATGGGAATGATTTCAACTTGCTGTTACGGAAGGCTTTCTTGAACGCCGGATTGTTCTTACAGGTGCTGGCATCCATGGAACACTCAAGAAGTTTTTTCCGCCGGATATTCTCAGATTGGTAATCATACGGTGTGGTAAGCTCCAATACGAGCATCTGTGCAATACATTTACCTGACTCTCGGACATCTTAACACAGTGCTTCAGGCAAGTCCCCGTATGGAAATTCGGTTTACAACCAATATAGTCACAACTTCGCGATTGTCATCATGGGCGTCTGGAGCAGCTTCTTTGCCATACTAAGCAGCGCTATGAGATCCCTAGACTGCCTTCATGTTCACCGCAATTTCTGTAGACGGGGTGTTGTACGCGAAAGCACGCTCTTTAACGATATCTGATCCGAGCCGAGAGGTGTTCCAAGAGGACATTGACCCTACGGCTGAGCGGAAGCTTGTCCGTAAACTTGATCTCGCAATTCTACCTCTCTTTATGCTGCTTTATACCACAAATTTCCTGGATAAAACGGCTGTGGGTAAGTGTTCCGTTTGATTTATGCTGTCAAACTTCTGAACGATCATCAGGGAACGCAAAGATTGCTGGTAAGCAAATTTCTTTGGGCTCAATGAAATTTCGTCTATTTATCTGTACTGTGCTACTTATGATGGCATCAGGTCTCGAGCATGATCTTGGTCTCCAAGGCTTTGACTACAACATTGCCCTATCTTTGTTTTACATAACTGTATGTTAGTTCCGCTTGGGGATCCCGAACCAAGTCCTGACCTTAAATTCTGCCACAGTTTATCGCTGTCCAAATTCCATCCAATCTTGCACTGAGGCGGTTTGGTTCCATATGGCTTGCCTGCCTGGTGATTGCGTTTGGCGTTATCTCATTCTCCTCAGCGTTCATGCAAACTTTCGCTGGATTAATTGCAACTCGTATATTCTTAGGATTCGCAGAAGGTGGCTTATTACCTGGACTTATCTATGTGTGCAGTCGCGTGAGTATCCGACCGAATTTAGAAGATGGGGCTATTGACAAGTGACAAGTATTACCGCAGAGAAGAGCTTGTTCTCCGGGTAGGCATATTTTACGGCTTGTCGCCTCCGCTGGCAGGAGCTTGTGCGTTTTCGTTTACCCTTCCCCATTATAACACTAAATCCTTCCTTCTAGTTGGTGGCTTGTTAGCCTCCGGATTGCTTGCCATACATCCAATTGGCTCTATTGACTCATGGCGCAAGATATTTTTTGTGGAAGGTCTCATTACCATGGGAATAGGAATTATATGCCTGTTCATCATTCCTGCTGATCCAGAATACTCCCGTCTTTTGACGAATGAGGAACGTGTTCTGGCCCTGAGACGCATCGCAGCAGATAGAGTGGTCAAAGGCTCGCAACGGGAGAAGATAACCATGGCACTAATTTTACGCGCCTTGAACGTGAATGTGAGTCGTCTTTGTTTTCATCCTCCATAAACCTTGACACGTCCTTGGCCCTTGTTTCCTCTGTAGTCCTCTATCAATACATTGTGTTATACACTTCTCAATATATCATTCCAAGGTCTGAGCCTATTCCTGCCGACAGTAGTCGCCACTCGTACGTGTGCTATTTCCTTTCTCTCGCCACAGCGATATACTGATCTTCACTACCTACCTGTAATCCAGTCGGTCACTTCAGTACGTCTCCTGTTCCCAACATCTATCCACTTACCCTATCCCTGCACCTTGCCGCTCAGGCACGGTTGAATCTCAACTCCGCACTGTCCCGCCCTATCTTGTCGCTGCCGTTTGGGTAGTAGCCAACTCCTACCTCTCCTTCCGCATCAA
This sequence comes from Ramaria rubella, assembly GCA_015039355.1. Lineage (NCBI taxonomy): Eukaryota > Fungi > Basidiomycota > Agaricomycetes > Gomphales > Gomphaceae > Ramaria > Ramaria rubella. Next base: position 25,596 of record MU134632.1, read on the forward strand.
GCGACGTGGTCTATGTATATTTATATCTGTCCTGTTCAGTGTGATAGGTCATTCCGTCTTTGTGGCGACTGAGAATCCGCATGCTCGGTGATTTTCTCTATTGTTCCTTTGTTGATACAAGTAGGGCCTGACTCGGGCCCCACAGCTATGGTGCATGTTTCCTGGTTCTTGTCGGGGGTGCACCCGCAGGTCCTATGATGGTTACATGGGCGACTGACAATGCCTCGCCCGAGACTGTGAGAGCTGTTACTGCGGCTCTTATTCCCGGGGTTGGGACTATTGGTGCGATCATCGCGTGGGCCAAACTCATCTTTTCATCTTTTTCCTCGTTCACACCGAGACCTTCAGTGTATGGACATATCTGCCCGAAGATGCACCAAATTAGTACGTACCTCCACTCCTGTTGTTACCTCGGAATATCCGACAAACATTCCACCAGTCACCGCGGGAATTCACTCAATGTCGGAGCATGTTGCGTTGTAGTCATCCTCATCCTGGCAGGCATGTGGTACATCAACACGGAAAACGGGAAACGCGCCAGGGGAGGGCGTGATTACCGGCTTGAAGGGAAGTCGCAGAGAGAGATTGAAGAGTTGGGTGCATTACATCCAGAGTACCGATACCAACCGTAAGTACTTCTCGACGTGCAATGCGACTTCGCAGTAGGTTGACCGCGGTATGCCATGAATCTACAACGGGCAAGGGTAAGTCATCGGTGGGTGGGCCGAATGATGAAACAAATTGGTATGCGTTAGATGACGGTGGAGAAAGCCCACCTGATTTAATCATACATATACAGCAGATATCGTTGCCTTCTAGGTTGATATCCACTGGTACTAGAATAATTGGAATCAGATGTAGGCAGAGGAAGACTATAGACAGATACATGTACATTGTTAAATCACAGTTTAGGGGAGGTATGAGGTTCCACCCAGCGAATCTGTCTAAATGAAGTACGCTCAGTCTTCGCGAGAGAAAGATATTAAAGTATACCTAAACGAAGTACGCTACAAAATGTTGAATACATAGGCAATTCCGCTCATAGCTAGAATACGCACTTCCGGGAAACTTTACATAAGCACGGAACGTCAGGAACGTCCGCGACACAGGTCTGGTCCCGAGGCTTTGGGATCATCTTTCAGATTCTATCTCGGCGTGTTACGGATGGGGTAAGGGTTGTAAGGGCCTACTGTAGCCTACTGTCTGGTGTTTAATAACTCCTCATCTTTTTGCTTTGACTTCATTTTTCATCCTATCATGCTTTGGTCGTTCGTATTGCTCACCGCCGCAGCGCTCCTCTTGCGCTTCGTAGTGCAGCACATCTTAGTTCTTTGGCAACTCTATAGAGTAGGTACTCGTTTTCCAATGACGAAAGGCGTCTTTTTGACATTCCCGAGACAGCATCCCTCTGATATCCACCACAGAATATGCCTCATTGAACCTATGACAATCTTAGGCTCTACTTTACCTACGACTTCCTGGAGTCCTGGGCTCAGCTTTGTTTGGAACTGGAAAGACAGCTGTTCGTCCTTACACATTTTTCCTAACCAGACACTACGTAATGCGGGATTAGTATACCGCGACGCAAAGTCTGAAGCTATTCTTTTCATTCCCCTTCTATGGGGCAAACCGAGCATCTACTCCTCGTCACCCGAAATATTACAAGAAGTCATGAATTACCAGTATGCCAATCCGACATTCAAGAAGTGCGATGTTGCCAAGCTTGGTGTCACGTATGTCAACATGTTTCTGTTATGAACAAAAGGTAGATACTTACGATATTTTTACATGCAGGGCCTTTGGCCCGAATGTCATTGTTGCAGATGGACACCAGTGGACAAGGCATAGGAAGATCACATCACCTGCATTTGACCAGGTTACGTGAGTCATCGCTTTCGTATTTCAGCTCTCAACCGCGTCATCACCTTTTGAACAGTAACGAACTAGTCTGGGATGAGGTGATCCGACTATATAAGGAGCTCTCCCTGACCGAGGGGTGGTCGAGTAGTGACCGTGTGGACGTCAAGGCGGTTAACTCGATTACTACCTAGGTACCTCTACTTATATTTCAACGGTAAACAGATTGACGATCTGGTTTTTAATAGCTTGCACTCTATGTCATTTCTCGGCGTGGTTTCAACGAACGCACGAGCTGGAAAAAGCCGTCATCTGATAATGAGAAATCATTGCAGGAAATTGTCAAAGAAGTCGTAGAACTTTTGATCCCTCATTGCATTCTCCCTGCAGCGGCATATTACCTTCCGATCAAAGGGTCAGCGCTACGCGTACTGCCGCATTCTGATATGATTGCTCATTGTGGGATATCATTTATCAGGATCCAAAACATGGAATATATTTTCAAAAAATTCACCCAGGTCATGAAGGAGAGGATCGCAACTCGGAGAGAAAGGAAATTCCATTGTGTGACTCGGGTGTAGAGATGACGAAAGACGTATTTAGTCGTCTCATTCTGGCCAATGAGAAGGAAGGAGCGACACATCTTACTGATGATGAGGTGTTAGGGAACTCATTCGGCTTTCTGTTTGCTGGGCATGGTAAGTATTCGGGAGCCTCGCTTGCCTTTTATTACAATACTAAAGACATGTCTATTCAGAGACCACCTCCTCCAGTATCGTCTTTGTAGCCGCATATCTCGCGCTGTATCCTGAAGAACAACAGATAGCATATGAGGCTGTGAAGGCTGTGACCGAAGGTGGTGGCCGTGAACCAGTAATAGCCCCGGGTTTAACGATTATATTGTGGACTCTTGAGACCTGACGCGTTTAATCTGCAGACCATCAATGATTATGGTGCACTATTTCCCGTACTTGCCTGTTTCTATGAAATTACTAGACTTTATCGTAAGTTCTTTCTTCAAGTAGGCGATATCAGATGCCAATATCCCATATAGCGGCAGGATATATTGGTGTACGAGAAGCCACGGCCGACACAGTGTTATCCATTCCGAACATCCGACCCGGGGGCAAGACCTCGTCTATTTTCATTGCGGAAGGAAACAAGCTAATCATCGATTTCATTGGTACTTGTACGTCTCGATTATATTGCCGTCTGATCCTTTTCGCTCAACTTTCACGATGTCAGGTCGTAATCCGCGGATATACCCTTCCCCACATGAGTTCATGCCCTCACGGTGGAAAAACAACGGCGGTGCGGACATACTATCGTTTTCGGTGGGCCCGCGTGCTTGTCTTGGAAGAAGGTTTGCATCGACGGAAGCTGTTTGCTTCTTGAGTTTGTTGCTGCGAGATTGGCATATCAAGGTTGTTATGGATGCTGGGGAGACGAGAGAGCAATGGATAAATAGGTTCCTGACGCCGATATTGAAGGGGACGTTGATGACGAGTGATGTCCCGTTGACTCTTGTGCGTCGTACAACCGATTGATGCGTTGAATGCATGGTAGCTTGAGGATCTTCAATTCCTTTAGTCACTGTCAAACTCGAATGCATGGAGGAAATTGTATAGCACTAACTTGCTTGAAAATTTATGTAATGTCATGAAAGACACAGCAGGTCGAGACATAGCCAGAGCTAAAGTTACAAAACGTAAGATACTTCCGGTTCACGAGCTCCAAGAGGCCTCAAGGCATGCTGACAGCTATCTCAACTATTTACATTACAATTTAGCATTTTTGCTATGGAATGAATGGCGGGAGAAACTCCGAGATACCAATACCCCCTTACCTACTTCGAGTTATATAACTAATATAATTAAATAGTAATTAAGATATACACAAATCACATAAGGACCATTGATGTGCGAAAAGAGTATCTAAGTACTTACCAGAATAATCAGTAGGTACATACCTTCTTAAATTCAGGTTGTATAACTCGAGTGAGATCGAACGTGGCTTGAATCAAACCTCGGAGACATACCTGTCCAGACTCGGATCCGATTCAGCTCGATCATGTATGTCGCATTGATAAAATTGACAAATTTAGCATGGGAAACTAAAAACGATAGCATAAATTCCACAGCAGGGCACACAATCTACATTGCAGTGATACAGCATCGATATCGGCCTTTAGCACCTCCAATCCAATCCACCATCCACACCCTGCGTGTCTCCTATAAAACGCCAGGCCCAAAACCCATCCCTAGCGCCTGTCTAAGCAGCACTTCTACTCTCTCTCGCTCATCCCCCATCCGCCCCATCTCTGTCCTCCACCGTTGCTCGCGTCCCTCATAAATACTGCTCAACGCCGATAGACTGCTAAGCGCCGCGCCCAGCGCACCTTTAAGCTCTTCTTCGCGCTCGCTCCCATCTGACGTTGAAGACGTAGCTGTGTACTGCTCGAACCGCTCCGCTAGCGACATATGGCGTGTGTGGGCGCGCGCTGCTTGGCGCTGGGTGGCGAGCGCGCGGAACGAAGATTTAACCTCGTGCAAGGCGGGCGCAGTCGCGAGGGAGGGAATGCGGCGGAGCGAGCGAGAGCGCACTGCATGGAGGGTCTTGCTATGTGTTGGTGCGGCAAGGAGGAGTAAGGTAGAATCTGTTTGTCTATCTAGGGCCTGGAACTGAGCAATAGGCGAGTGATTGGTTAGGATTGCCTCGTACGGTTATGATAGTGTGAGGAACGTACGGCTTTTACGAGCGCATCCCATTTGAGTTCCCAGCGCTTTCTTCTTTTGTCGGGATTGACCACGAAATTGGGATGATACTCAAGGTGTAGCAAGTCATCCTCTTCATCCTCATCTTCGTCTATCCACTGATCTTCCTCCTCGCCACCGCCACGATGGCTACCTTCTTCATGTTGACTGCCTGCACGTCCATGTCCACGCTCAGTAGACGCGTTCCCTTCTGATGCTTCCGTTTCTAACCGTGTCGCAAGCTCATTGAACTCCTCGACTTCCTCTCTGTCCACTTCACCTTCTTCACCATCAGAAGATTCTGGACTCGTCTCCCTTGGTTCAGTACTCTCTCCACGGGGCGGCAACTTCGCGGCAAGCTCCCTGCTCCCCCTCATCCTCCTCACACTCTTCCTTTTGGATGGAACCCTCCGGCCGGGCGTGAACACCGGCAGATTGACAGGCATATGGCTCGGACTCGAGCGCAAACTCATACTCGGGTCGTCCATTGCCGCGCGGCGGAAGTGCTCAGGGAGGAAAGGACTGTAATCATAAGAAGGATAAGGAGTAGAAGAGGGTGAGAATGTTGAGTCGGTTTGCATGCCGGTGGCGGCGAGGTATTGGAGTTGCTGAAGTTGCTGGAGCTGAGAGTGTTGCGAATCCTGGGACTGACGCATAATGTGTGGATAGGCGTAGCCGAAGGGATATGGCGTGGAGCGAGGTGGAGGAGGAGAGTGGGATGGCAGTGACGGAGGTGCGTATGAGAGGGTGGAAAGTGTCGCCGCATTGGGTGGTGTCGGTGGCACGGGTGCACCAGGACGAACATGATTTGCAGCAATTGCGCTCGCTTGGCGTTGCCATGCATCGTGTCGACTGTCATACATCAGCGCGCGCAGTTCATCCGCTGTCGGGAGCCGCTGAGGCAGCGCCGTGTGTTGCCCATGAGGGTGCGACGCGCTATATGGCGAATTATGGCCATTAAACTCCCTGCGTAGGCTCGCAAGATGGTCGAGGCTGCTGTGATTTTGATTATGGATGTATTCAGGCGCGTAAGGCTGCAGCCGTTCGATGGCATCGTGCAACATAGCGGTGTCGAGGTTGACCATCCCGCCGGCGTCAGATGACGCAGTGCGCGGACGAAAGTGGGGGAAGTGGGATTGCTGCTGCGTTGCAGTGTAAAGAACGCGTTCTGTGTTTGTACTCGGCCCCCCGTTAGTGGTCTGTGGGAGGTTCGCGTGGTGAGAACGGGGAGTGTAGGACTCAGTTTCATCTGGGTCTTCACCCTCCGTATGTCTGCGAGTGTCGTCCTTATCTTGATGAAGAGCTTCGTCGTCGTCGAAGCGAATGGCTGCACGGCTACTTCTCCCATCATGGTCATTATCGTATGGGCCATGGTCATCATAGTCGTCGCCCTGAACAGTTGATGAAAGTTCCACATCAGACGACGTGGAAGTCACTTGCATACGGTCTGGCGGTAGCATGGGCGACGATGAGAACTGAGGGGTCGGCAACCTGTGATTCATCTGTCTCGGGCGTTCTTTTAATGTATCCATATCCAACTCATGCTGACGCTCCCGTTCCCGTGCACGCTCTCGCTCAGTGGATGGCGTAATAGTGGCGTCCTCCTCCCCCTCGTTTTCCTCTTGCACGGGTAACGAGCGATCTGGTGTTTTGGCTTTCGACGGTGCGCGCTCCTCGTATCTGAATGGAGGACTGTTGTCACGGGAATGTGACTGTGCTTGCGGCTGCGCGTAATGGGGCGTATCCCCCTGAGGGCTTGGGTAATAGGTGGGAGAGCCTCGTTCCCGTCCATCCGAGCGCGATGTGCCAGACTGGGACCCCGCTGGAACACTAGGCAGCGGGCGCTGAGATTGGCCCTGTGCCATCTGCGCATATGGTGGGGTGCGAGGAGGAGTCTCGTTTTTGGTTTGGGGCTGCTGTGGCTGCGCGATAGACGACTGTCTCAAGCTGCCACTACGTCCTGGGCCCGAGCCAGCGGACCCACCACTTCCCCCTACATCCCCCTCTCTGGGACTGTCTCTTTTCTCTCTGGCCCGATCGCGTTCGCGCTCTATAATGGGACCCTTGGGAATTGTGACAGAAGAGTGTTGCACCTGCCCGGATCCCGCCCCGATAGCCGCGATGTTGTTCGACGCCTCTTGGTCCTGTGCAGCACGGTCTATCTCGGCAAGTAATTGGTCGGTCATGGTCCACTCTGCGTGTAGGCTGTTGTAGCGGGAGTCGGGCGGGATGAGGGGCGGGGGAGGCACACGCTGGACAGGGCGGGGGAAAGTGAGCGGGGGCGGAGGCGTGTGTTGAGGCGGAGCATGGACCTGTGAATGGTCTGATGGTTGATCTGTGTGGGAATGGAATTGAGAATGTACTGTGGAAAAGTTGTGGGAATTTGGGGGTGGCACGTGTTGAGGCTGCGACGTGGACATTGGTCCTGGAGAGCCGCGCCTCTGCGATGAGTACGACTGCAGCGGCTGCAGAGGATCAGCCTGAGGATGAGAGAGTGGCATTGAGTTTGTGCGCATCATCCTTGGGTGCGGCGGGGGGTCTTCGAGCTGCAGCTGGGGCTGGTCCATGCCTGTATATGTTGGCTCATTTAGCGCAAGACGTAATCGTCACGAAAGAAGCCGCGCCGCGAACCTGGAATATCGGAAAGGGATCTGCGAGTTCGCTGGGACGGGTTGGGGAGCATGGTGGAGTTCAGCGTCGGGATTGGCGTGCGTGGCTGCAGCAGAGGATGTGGGGCGGAAGGAAAGAGGTGGACGGAGAGAGAGACGCTGCAAGGCTGAAGAGCAGCGCCAGGGCATGGGCTCGTGTCAACAGCGTTGCGGCCACAAGGCAAGCCAAGCGGGGTGCTGTGCCGGAAAGGTCGTGTAATGGTGCAGTGAGATGGTTTTGTCCTCGCTACCGCGCTGGAGGGGGATCTCAGCTCCTTCCGTGAACGAAAACGAGGATATCGCTCAATCAGGAAAGCTGCCTCGAGGCAGTCCCTTTGATCCGACCTCCCGCACAAATGGGGCGCTCACCTATGAACAACATTTGTGATTGTACTCTGCAACGCTCTGAAGAATACAACAATGCTGGTGTTATATTGCCAACGTTCTTAGAACCATTGCTGGGTTGACAAAAAGGCGCAAGATTACGTAAATTTTTCAAGGAAAGTTAACATCACGTTTAACCTTGTTTGTGAATAGTCAGTGTTATCAATTGTTACTGCCTTTTGTCTCACTCAGACTGAACGAGGCTTAGAGCTAACCTATGGCCTTTGGATTGGTGCAAGTTCGCGAACCCAGCACAACGTCAGTAGTGTACGTGTCACGGAGGCCCGAGAAGTCTACGAAATTGTTGTGCAAATTGTCGGATTTTGGGGCGTATAGCGTGCCATGTTATGTTCTTGTGGTCTCGTGACACCTAACAGAAGTTACCTGCGCTAGAGTCGACACCTGACGTCGCATCTTGCTACGTGAAGGAACACCATACCCTGACGAACGCCCAAGTGCCTGGTGAATAGAGTTTGACGGACGAAGTTCTGTCAAGCGTTGTGGCGTGCCGGTTGTATTCACGGGAGCGGACAGTGCACATTCGGACACTGCGAAGACCGGGTGCAGTCCATATGTATTCAGAAATCCAACGCCAGGAAACGCAAGAATGTCAGTTGCTTCGAAAAATTCTAGTTTCAGACGAATAAATTTAGTCCAAGTTGTTTTGTCCGAGCGACTCGTAGTATTAAACCATCGACTTGCGCAACTAAGGAGAACATCGTAGAGCCGAAAGGACGTTCAAAATTCCCGTAAGCAGATACCACGAGTCATAATTTCGCCTACAAAATATGAATATAGCGGGCCGACGCGATACGAGCAACTTGCGCCCAATTTCCATGCTGCACCAGACAGGGACCTGAGATACATTAGGAAGCCTCGTGAATCATCGGCTTTTAGTCGTAGATAAGAACTGAATGAGGAGATGAGCTGATATTCTTAGAGGCAATTTGACGATTGGTAGTTGCAGAGATCTCGGTAAACCGTGACTCGAGATGTCCTTTACTCCTAGCACCTACAGAAGAGAACTGACCCAGTAAGAAATACTGAATACTGCGAGACAGACAGGAGTGAAATAGAACCTCACAATTGCCAATGACCCTGGACCAGAGTCGCTTACCGCGCGTGCAGGGAATTTAGTTAATTCTGTATCATGCCTCGAATGCGTCAAATTACTCCTAACGAACGTAGAACGACATACGGCTAAGGTTGAGGAGTGCAGTGGAAGTTCACCGCTGCTATTAAAAACGAAACATCGCGCATAGGGGCTTGGGAAACACGAGTAGATTTTCGGGCGTAGTGGCAAAAGTCTTATAGTTACCGCAGCTTGTGAGCGGCCGGAGTTGATGTCGGTTTTTGTCAAAAGAGAAAAAAAGAAGGTTTTCAGGGGGGGAGCGTCACTCCAAAGAAACGGGAGCACGCTTGACTGAAGGTTCGGAGCACGTAGAAAGTGAAAAGGTCAGCAACCCCGAGTCGCAATAGACGTGTTCAGAACGAGATTTTAGTTGGAAGCCTTGGTGACTGGTTCTATAAGAGATTTGAGCATATATAATATGTGGTGGTGAAATGCAAAAGACTCAACGCTGGACATCCTTTGATTGAAGGCTTGTCCCCTAGTTAAATCATTGACATTGTCTCAATCGCATAACTCTGACACTATCTGGCCATCTGGCAGAACTTAAATCCTGAATTGTGGAACTTACAACTCTAGATGTATCAACCGCCAAAAAAAAAATACTCGAAGGTAAGCACAGCATTCTATAATATAAAACAGCTTGGCGTTTTGTTAAGACGACAGTGAGGACCGAAAGTTATGGATGTTGGCTGTATTAAAGGGAGAGCAGTCGGATGCATGATACGGGCCCATTCACCAACAAACCCTCCGATACACATTTAAGAGGAGCAATTGATTATGCTCGATCGGCCAAGTAGCTCCCGGTATTCCAGATAAAAGCAGCAAAGAGGTCACAATAATCTTGTGACTAAAAGTAATAAGATCTGAAGACACATAGCCTAGATAGAGGGGAGAGCGGGGATGCGATTCGATAATGACGGTTTAAACATTTTGAAAGTTTGACATTGTAGCATCACCTTTGATCAGTCCGCAAAGTGAAGTTGGCCATCATGTGGAACTTCTTTTGTCTCCTGTGACGACCTGCCGAAAACAGGCCGTAAACGTAGACCAGGTATCACGAGGTTGCCAAGGTCGACACGTAATGGCTGTTGTGCATCTGTGGAGGCACCGGCGGGGATGAAGGGTTTTAGAGCCTCGGACGCATACAAAGCCTCTAGGTCAAAGGATTTCCGAGGTACCCCAGACGTTTTTATGAGAGTGGAACAGAGGCGACGAGGCCTTTTCGAAGAAGTAGGTATTAAAGCTCCCGCCTTGGTCATGGTCTCAAAAACGAAACCTAGATTGAATGTGATCACCATCGCGCGTCGGGGAATAGACGTAATCAAGACAAACGGTTAACGGAATTCAGGAGCTCGGCTTCCTGGCTCTGGGCAGGTTCGCATAAAAGAACTTCAATCGCTTTCAAGTTCGGGTCTGGTGTAGCGAATGGCCGAATTTGCCAAAAAGGTATACGCAGCACTCCGTCTCTCCCGTCTGCAGTGAGTAACCGCCGAATAGGATCCTGCGTCATACGGTTACATATTGAACAATCATCAACCATGGGTTAAGCAAGATAATACCCTCAATCCCTGTAGAATTTCCGTCACTTTCTCAAGTTCCGTTGAGGGAATTGTGTGATCCGGATATAAGCCTTCCCCCGTTTGCTTCCCCTGAGGTCAGCGGGAGAAAAAACACTCAATACAACATGTTTGTGTAGTCAGATTGTAAGTTTGTTCACCTTGATAGTTAAACAAGCCACCTTCAGCTCGAGGAAATCTTCGAGTTTCGGAATAATGTTCTCCGGAAGGAGCCCTAGCGGTTTCCCAGCGGCCCGTAGAGCGGTTCGGAACTCCTCAGCTCTAGACCAAGCCTCCGGGGATACCTGCACCATTCATTAGCCAACATCAAGGGAGATGTATTGTGCATACCAGAGGGAATGTTAACCCTTGAAAAAAGAAAAATCAGCGCTCGAAGTATCAACGATTACCAGCGAGCTCACAATGTGTTTTCATTTGTTCGAAGTGCCGCCAGCTGCGCCTATCTGTCTTCTGCGCATTTGCCGCGCCATCCGCACTCGCTGACACGGTAGACTCTGAACGTCGCAGTTGCTTTGCGCATCTAAGCTCAGACACCAGAAACGCGCGAGTTGATAATGTATGCGATAAAAGCATGGTACAGGTCGCGACGGTGAAGTTTTTACTGTTGGGCGCTAACAAAATGATGACTAATAATAATCACAACAAGTTTGCGTTCCATACATACCTCGAGAAACCTCTTCTTTCTTAAAGTATTTTAAAGTATCTCTATGGTATTTAACCGTATGTAAAGTTTTTGAATTATTTTATTACACTATCCGTGTAAAGGTATTACATGTCCACATTGCTGGCTACCAGTGGCGCCGAGTCTATGCTTAGTACAATTGTTTGCGTGTAGGCCGTCAACTGTGTCGTGTACGGAATCGAGGATTCTGGGTCGCAAAGCAGAGTGGTGCGCGCACGACCTGAAAGCGTAGATTCGATTGCTACGCAATAAGGTACCACGTCTTCCAAGCCCATCCAAAAGTTCCTTTGACTCTCGCTTCCCTCTCAGCGTCATCTCGAAGATCCTCCTCCCCTTCTTCATGCTCGTCCACATGAAGATCAATTTTGGCAAGATCAGGGGATCTGACACGGTGTATAAGTTTCCATGCCACGAAAAGAATAAGCATGGTGGGGAGTTGGAGATAAAGCGATATAAAGGAGACTGTGGAGAATTTGGGGATGATCGAGGAATATCCTTGGACTTTGAAGCAATAATTAAACACGTAAGGCAATACGAAATCGGAGGAAAAACTTACTAAGGATGATCGCAGCCACGGAGACAATCTGCGCCGGGGTTATAAATGACATCAATGCACAAATAAAGAAGACTGCGAGCGTACCACGAATGGGGGACCCCACCCCCAGGTCCACTGTGCGCCTTGAAACTTGAGCTCTGACCTATCTCTTCCCTGGAGAACCCATGCACGCCGAAAGCGCCAGCTAGCTAGACCAATCGATAACCATGCTATCTGTGGTGGAAATTTGAGTCATGGAAAGAGATACAACTTGACATGATTCACCTGATTCGACACGCCTACGATATTCTGCAGCCAAGCCCACAGTTGACCGCTTCCAACAAAACTGCTCCCAAAGCATAAACCAGATATAGACGCAGTTGCTAGCAAGGATAGATATGGCACCCCATGCCGATTGGTACGAGAGAGGAACGCCGGAGCATGCGAATGAAGGGATAAATTGTGCAATACACGGGTTCCTGCAAAAAGAGCGTGGTTTCCGGCCGAAAGAACCGACGACTGAGGGAAATATTAAGGAGCGACGTTTGGTAGACATAAATTACGTACAAGAACAACAGTATTCATAAAGGTAGCAGCAACCGCTATAGATAAAATTTATCAATGTGCACAACAGGATGCGAGAGATGAAGTGACTTGCATGAGCCCGCTTCTACAAACACAATAGTGAAAGGAGAAGTAGTAACAGAAGAGTTGGACAGATTGGGGTAATTCCATGGGACTTTTCAAGAACGAGGGACATCAAGGTGTCTACTGTGAAACATAGATCCACTCATACCATTTAAACCAATTAGAAAAATGCTGAGAACATAAAATAGTAATATCCTTATTTCTGGGCGTTAGCGATGCCGTAGGTGGAGTGAAGAGGCGTACCGGAAAAAGACAAAATTTACAACACGGGGCATATTTTTTGATGGGTTTTTCGTTTCACCTGCGGTAATTCCAAGGGATTCAGTTCCTCCATCTGTGCATGAAGTTAGATGGTGCATGAGAAGGATACGGAAGAGTGCACACATGCAAAACTTGCTGTGACGAATACTTTGGCAAATCCACCAAATCCACCCACAAAAGGTGCTCCTGGTATATGCCAATTAGAGGAACCAATGTAACGATGCGATTTGTTCACGCCGGCGTTCACCAAAACACCCGTAATAATAAACGCGACGATGGTGAGGACCTTTAGGGACGCAATCCAATATTCTGCGCCGTTAAGAATAAACCGTAATAGCACGTGAGGAAGACGGGAACAGACCTAGTTCTCCATAGGCACCAACGCTAAAGGCATTTACCCCGAGGAGAAAAATAAGGAAGACGAGGGATACTACCCATAGGTCATGATCGGTCCAATATCCCAAGACAAGTTGTGCGGCCGTGAGATCGGAGGCAACCGACACCGCATCATTAAACCAGTAATTCCAAGCCAATGCGAAGCCATATGAGTCGTCAACGAATCGGGTTGCATAGGCATTGAAGCTACCTGAAATGAACGAAGGGTTTTAGAGTTCGATGCATGGATGAAGTAAATAAATCACCAGCAACTGGATATTGGGTCGCCATCTCTCCGAGAAGCAGAAGAGTGAGGTAGACGATAATTCCGATGAAGAAATAACAGATCAGGAGAGAAGCGGGTCCTCCTTCTGCCAATGATCGACCAGTTCCAAGAAAGAGACCTGTACATAGTTAATTAGTAAAGAGCGGACACGAAATTCATCAAGAATTACCTGTTCCAATAGTCCCGGCTGCAGAGCGCAGGAGGTTGGTTAGGCAAGCCACTGGCAAGTCAACAGCGTTGACCAGACTCACCAATGGCAATCATCTGCACCTGACGCGCTGATAGACCTCTGCGAAGGCCGCTGCTCCCCGCTGCTGCTCCTTCCAGACTCTCGTCAACTTCGTCTCCCTCCGTAGCGCCCCTCAGAGTATCTATTTCGACGGGTTCTCCTGGCTCTCGGTCGTATGATTTCATCGTTCTCTGATTTGAGAGAAGTCTGGCGCGCTCGCCTGAATTGTCATCAACCAGACGCGGCCAAGGTGACATTTTGAAGGAAGAATCTTCTTGACATGCATTTGAACAGTTATGATTAGCTACTCAGGGAGGTGAATCGCGCCATCGAGTCACGTGATCAGTGAACCGTGGTAAGCCAAAATATTTGAGACGGAGAATCAAAGATGTACAACTATCATATTGCTCGCACAATATATTCCACTTGAATACGCGTAAAAAATGGGCTAATAAGTATCATTTACTGCCTGAAGGTTGGTAGGCAATATGGCCTACATATTACATTGGCTTCTAACATCTCATTAAACGAGTTTATAAATAAATAAAATTCCTGAGGTTCATAAAGGTACGGCAAATTTAGACAAGCAAGCCACAGTGAAATAAGTAAATAAAATGTTTCTCTTTCCAATCGGCGGACCATCAAGCCCCATTATGAAGATTATCATAACTGATTCGACGTTGTCAGTCCCAAGATTCCTGGAATATAAAAAAAGTACTAACAATACAAGTGCTCGCAGTTCAATGGATTCCCGGTAAGGCGCGTCTTTCGGTGTGGTGGGATCTTGGAAGGCCGTGTGCGGGGTCAAAACTGCGACGCTACCGTCCAATTTCGAATCGGCGCTACGCAAATATCAGCAACACGATCCCAAGTATACGATAAGTATACAATAAGGCCAGAAGTATGGCTCACCATTTAATTAAAACACCCTCGTCAGGCCTCATCCCTCTCAAGTACTTCCACTTGTGACTTGGATTGTACTTGACGGTGAAAGTTTCCCCAACGCGGTCAGGATATCTGAGATCAGTTGGGACAAGATCTGTGTCCCAATTAATCGAACGATAGTCACACAACGCTAAAGGGAAATCAAGGGCGGAGTGGGAAATGGGTCGCCAGAGGTTGATTATCTGGTAGCGTTGCTTGAGGAGTTCGGGTACAAGTTCAGGGGGACCGTGCATATGGACTCGACGTTCCGCTGCGGCAGGTGTTTGATCAACGTGAACCTGAAGAGCCTAATACAAAGTTAAGATTTATTTCTCAACAAATCACGTAAATGACACTCACGGGTTGCCTCCTGGCGTTAGATGAACCGTCCTGATCGGGGGTACGCCTGCGAATAGCTGAAAACAATCAACACAATTACTTAGTCGAAAGGAATGTATCACTAACTGTGGTCAAAAAATATCACACGGCTAGCCCCCGTCAATTCCTTAATTATTGCCTCACTCTCCGAGTAGTATCCCTTCTTGATCTCTTCGTCGTTGTCAAAGTTTATATATGCAGTAGGATGCGTGAAATATAGAAAACCCGACGTGTCGAGGGAATAAGAGCCTTCCTTTCCTCTGATGTTCTCTACTTGAACCTCCTTTGACTCTAGTTCAAAATTCGCGGAGCGTTTCCCCGTGACTGGATCGGGATTGACATGCTGATAAGGGCGGGAGCCATCCTGTGGAGGAACAAAGTACTTGAGTATGGATGTCACTGTGTCCGCCATTTGATCGTCAGAAGGGAGAGATGGAAAACAGGATGATGGCGACGAGGGATTATATACCTGAAGCGACCTACGCTATATGGCGTCAGTCTGGTGAGAATAACTGATATTCGTCACCCATATTATTCTGCATGTGAATCATAGGGCTTTGCAGCATATTGATTAGTGAGGATTCCGAGACTGAGGACTGACACTATGTAGGCCGGCGCGTCACGCTGTCACGTTTCTGGTGCCGCATTCATGTTCATTTTATACGCAGAATTAAAGTGTTTTGTTTCTATTACAGCCATATAATTTCAGTTAAAGTTGCATCAGGTGAGTGTTATTCAACTGGCCTAGTTGAAATCACCCAGGACCAGGCTCCATACTTTCGTTGAAGCGGAAATATGGAGTGCCATAGTAGTTTGAACCTTGCGGAGAAGCCAATGGCACTTCTGGTCAAGAAACACGATTTATCATCCTTGTGGAAATGGCGACATACACATCAGATTGGCGTGCTATGTCAATCTTCTGCTGCGGAAACAGGGGTTCAAGCTGTCGCCAACCAAACACTACTGAACGAACAGTAACAAGGAGATTCATATAATGAAGTGGTAAATGGAAAGGATCACTGATGCTTACTTATAAGTGAAACCCAGCACTTCTAAGGCTCTAACGAGACAGGTCGGTACATAGACGCATTCGCCACTTCAAGCACCAAATTTAGATCGCTGGCGCTTGACCTTCTGCGCAGTAATGGCATAAAAATATGGATATATTACAGTATTGATTACTATGAAGGTAATGACAACTATCTCTTTCAAAAATTTCGAGAGGTTCAAAGGAGGTAATTGCTTTTGCATTCCTGCAGGTTGTCCTGATGGCTCGCTCAGGCTCCGCATGGCTAGTAAGCAACTGCTGTGAACACTTTCCACAACGTCATGCTTCATGTGCCGGCGATATATTTCCTCTAGGGCATTTTGAAAGACAGACTGGTGCATTGCGTAGGCCATAGTCACAGTAGTGACTGTGGTTCTTCTCTATTGGGCTGCGGTTGCGCCGCATGAACAATGTACTTCGCGCGCTGTACACCTCTCCAACGGAATGTGTTGCCAAGGTATAGTAGATCTTCTCCCAAAATTTGTTTCGCCCATCGATCAGCACTCAGGCTGTTTGCTCGTGCGCAGCTTATATTTTACTATTAATGCAAGTCGAAATCGTAGTGTCACCCACTGCTTCTCACCGCGTCATGGTGGCGACTAGGACTACACTCCAAGACTTTATTAACACCTATAACCGCGGACTTTCCTCTACGTTTTCCCATCCGACTCTCCTCTTCATCCACCACTCGCAGAACTGGTCTGTTTGCTCCGCCGCTGTCACCCTTCCTGGAAAACCCAACGCGCTCTCCCTCTTCACGGACAAGTCTCTTCTCGCTGTCACAGCAGGAGGTGACGTTCTGATTTACATCACTGAAGGCGGTCTAGAATTAATCCAAACATTGAAGGGACATAGTACGGGGTATGTTAGCAACGTTCAGTAGTACCCCTGCGAGAGAAAACTGGTATTGGGTTCAATTTGGAATACTGAATATCCAAGTAGAGAACAAGTCGTGAAGGTATGGGATCAAGGAGTCAACAGGTGAGACTCCGGGTAGCGTTATTGCCGAGCCACTTTTAGTTCAAAGTGTCGATGCTAGCGAAATATCAACGAGTCAGTCCCGGTTCTATGATCTGAAAACTCAAGCACAGGTGGTATTGCGTTGCTGGTGAAGCCGCAACGGCCCCTGCAGCAGAGGTTCTCCTTGACCAAGCGGATTGGACAAAGCATAAAATCCAAACTACAAGACTTGGAACAAATATCATCTCTGCCCTCAACGAAGCTCAATGAAGCACTCCATTATGCGCGGCGTCACCTTCCCCGGCACGCTTCCTGGTTTCGGCTCCACCACGTTCTCTCCAGACAAATACATTGGATTTTATCGTCCGAATCGAAATACTGTGGTCGGGCTATCAGCATCTAATCGGACGGAGGTGTTTTGCCTCGAAGGCCATACAGACTTATGTGGGTCGGCGCGAGCCCTGATGAAAAGCTAATTGCCGCGAGTTCTTGGGACACGACCGTCAAGATTTGGGATATCAGTGACGGCAGCCTAATAAGAACGTTGAAAGACATCAAGGGTCACTGGAGCTAGACAGGGTGTTGGAGTCCCGATAGTTGATTTATCGCTGCGGGCGGCGGGGCACAAGTCTGGGACATTTGTTTGGGAGGGACGGTCCATGGTTTCGGAGAGGATGAGAAACTGTTCTCTGGGTGGGTTCGGGGATTAGCGTTCGAGGCTTCGGAAGGAGGATATCTAACTACTGCCGCATGGGGAGGAACTGTCCGCGTTTTCGACATGGATTCCGGCAATTGTACGAATCATTACCAGAGCGACACTAAAGCTTCTTCTCCTCTCCCTATAGGCAGTGCATCCACAGAAATCACTCTCTTAAGCATGCTCCAGGCTCTAGCAAGCGGTTCGGGTTCAAACTGACGGATGGAAGGCTGGTGGTTTATGATACTGAGCGGAATGAGATGTGGGAGTTTATACAGGATAGGAAGTTTACGGGAGTGATATGTTTGTGTTTGCCAGAGGTGGGGGGAAGGTTTATTCCGGCGATATGGATGGAGCAGTGAGGGTCTGGGATCTTGACTCGGAATGATCGCAGTAAACCTAAATTTCCAAGCTTAGCTGGACTGTCAGTCATCCATTTCATTCGCTACCTAGCATGCCGTACCATCTTCTGTCAGAACCAGAGGGGTTACATTACCGGACTAGCGGTTATCACAACAGGAGGCAAGAGTTAATATTATAAGTATTACATAAAAATGCGCGCTGAAGGCACCTCTAGTGGGGCCGCTACGCATTCGCTACTTGTAAGTGCCGAATCCAAGCAATACCCATGATGGGAATGGCCGCAGGATACTGAATCTTGCAACGTAAGTAACATCTTTTTATGCGTTCAAAGGAAGTAATCCTGCAGATCATTCTAATAGACAGCTCAGACTCAACATAGCCGGTAAGCAGCCGTTGTGAAATACCTCTGCAAAATAACGCGTTCTTCACGTGTCAGTGCCATCTTTCCTTTAGACCGCGTGAAAGACTGCAATGCGCTAATCTGTCAACTGAACCTGCATGGGCTATGATCATGGTGGTGGCTGTGTCAATGTGATTCTTCTCCAGTTGCGCACCTACCTCGCGCGCTGCTAACATTCCACACGAAAGACATATTACCGAGGTCCAAAAGATATTTGACGTCCTCGCTCATCGGCCAGAGCGCACCTGGGGGCCGGAACGTCCGGCCCAAATCCTTACGCACAGCTTTCGATGTTATTGTTAATGTAACTTGAGGCCGCAGTGTATTATGATCCACTACTCACCTCTCACCATGATTAGTATTACATCCCAAGATTTCATTAACACCTACAACCATACACTCTCCTCTACGTTTTCCCATCCGACTCTCCCTTTCGTCCACCACTCGCAAAATTGGTCTGTTTGCTTCGACGCTGTCACCCTTCCAGGACAACCCAATGCGCTCTCCCTCTCCGCGGACGAGTCTCTTCTCGCTGTCTCAACAGGAAGTGACATCTTGATCTACAGCACCGAAGGCGGTTTAATATTGACTCAGACCTTGAAGGGACATACGGGATATGTTAGTAACGTTGAGTGGTATCCCGGCGAAAGAAAATTGGTATCGGGCTCGTCTATGCATGGCCGTTATTCAAGTAGAGAGGAGGTGGTGTGGTTCTGGGATTTGAACAAGGAGTTAACAAGGCCCCGACACAATCCGGATGGCATTACTGCCAAGCCATTTTTAGTTCAAAGTGACGGTGCTGGCGAAACTTCAATGAGTCAGTCCCGACTCTCGACATTCGATGGTCTACAGGACCAAGCACAAGGCGGTATTGGCGCTGCCGCTGAAGCTGCTGCGGCCGCTGCAGCAGAAGTTCTCATCGCCCAGGCGGATTGGACAGAGCAGGAAGTCAAATCTACAGGACTTGGGACAAATATCCTCGCTGCCCTCTAAGCTCAAATGAAGCGCTCCATTATGCGCGGCGTCACCTTCCCCGGCACGCTTCCTGGTTTCGACTCCTCCGCGTTCTCTCCAGACGGAAACATCGTATTTTATCATCCGAATCGAAATACTGTGGTCGGGCTATCAGCATCTAATCGGACGGAGGTGTTTCGCCTCGAAGGCCATACAGGCGCAATTATGTGGGTCGGCGCGAGCCCTGATGTAAAGCTAATTGCCACAAGTTCTTGGGACTCGACCGTCAAGATTTGGGACATCAGTGACGGCAGCCTAATAAAAACTTTGAAAGGCATCAAGGGTCAAAGCTGGACAGGATGTTGGAGTCCTGATAGTCGATTCATCGCTGTGGGTGGTGGGGATCGTACAGTACGTGTCTGGGACGTTCGTTCGGGAGAGACGGTCCATGTTTTCGGAGAGGATGAGAAACTGTTCTCTGGATGGGTACGGGGATTAGCATTCGAGACCGCGGAAGGAAAATATTTGACCACTGCCGCAGATGGAGGAATGGTCCGCGTCTTCGATATGGATTCCGGCAATTGTACGAATCATTACCAGATCGACGCCAAAGCTTCTTCTCCTCTTCCTATAGGAACTAGCAGTGGATTCACAGAAATTAGCGATTCTCTTAAGCATGCTCCAGGCTCCAGCAAGCGGTTCGGGTTCAAACCGACGGATGGAAGACTGGTGGTTTATGATACTGAGCAGAATGAGATGTGGGAGTTTGTACCGGATAGGGAGGGCAGCGATAGGATTTTCGGGGGGAGGCATGTTTGAGTTTGCCAAAGGTGGAAGGAGGATATATTCCGGGGATACGGATGGAGCAGTGAGAATGTGGGATCTCGATTGACCTTGGTCAATGTCAATAGTCAGGCTGGACCGCCGGTAGAAATACAAAATCTGTATTGTAAACTCATCCACGCTTTTGGTTTGAGGCCTTAAGCCTCCTTACGCTTCAGCTTAGGTCTCGCAACTGCTCCACAGCATTTAACTTCCTGATAAGGAGTCTTAGAAATATTAACTTACGTTCTGAGCCCAGAATGTATAAGCGACGTAAGTAAAAGGAGGTTCCGTATATAACGACATCACGAGATGTCGATTATCCATGGCATCCGTGACATGTCCGAGTCGACAATCCCAACCAGAAACCTTTGACCTAGAGTTTGTTTTAATTACGTTGCCTTCCGCTAACTCGTAGGTGTTCAAACACCGGTGGTACATCGCATCTAGAGAGAATCCTGGGTTCGTATGGAGTTAATTAATATGAGCGATTTGTGAGTGGCACATTCAGTCAACTTCATGTCAATGTCACGTCTGCCAGCGATTCACAGCGCTACAGCATATCAGAACTTGAAGTCATGTGGCTCTATCAAAGAATTCCGCGTACTGACTCACAGCATTGAAGATTAATATATGCAAGCGCAAATTAGCCTGCACAACTCCCCAATGTATGTGAAGACTCATACCGAATCTAGATATATCACAGAAGTGGGCAGGTAGCGTGGGAGATGATGGCAAATGGACGTCTGTGCACAGAGTTCGTGTGTTAAAGGAGCTGATTGTTGCCACAGCATTGTTCTCGTGCTTAG
This sequence comes from Ramaria rubella, assembly GCA_015039355.1. Lineage (NCBI taxonomy): Eukaryota > Fungi > Basidiomycota > Agaricomycetes > Gomphales > Gomphaceae > Ramaria > Ramaria rubella. The sequence continues at coordinate 46,318 of MU134632.1, forward strand.
AACCTGAATTGTACCAAATCGAAAAGAACGGAAGCAGCCAAGGAAAGTGTAGTCACGTGCGAGGTGGAGTAAAGGATTGTCCAGGCGGAGTGTGAACTGCCTAACCACTGTCGCTTCAATTTTCTTCACTTCTGTCCCTAACCACCATCTTTCCTCTCCTTTTATTCTTTTCTCACTGTTGTCGACGTCTAGTACAACATGTCCGCTGCAATTAAACGTCTGTCAACAATAATCAAGCCACACAACTCGTCGCCCTCAAAAGAAACCACCAAAGAAACCACCGACTCAGCTGATCCTGCAGCAGCCACAGAGACACCGACTCAGATGGCGCCGACGATCGAAGCACCCGTCGCAAATGGAGACAGTGCCGCTACTCCTGCTGATGCTAATGCTGTTAAAGATACTATAACTGCGCCGGACGGAGAAACCGTCGCAATCCCCACATCTACGACGGAAGAAGCGAATGACGCCCAAGACGTGCCTGTACCCGCTGCTACAGAGACTGAGACAGCGAAGGACGTCGCCACTGACGCGGAAAAAGATAAGGAAAGCAAGCCGACGCCGCGTCGCCGCGATCCTCGCGACATTGGCCTCTCGACTATCCGTCGTTTCTCGACCATATTACGCTCCCAGGGAAAGGACGCACACAAGGAGACTCCTCCACCTGTGCCCACGTCTACACAGAAAGAGGATGGTGAAGCGCAGGCTGTGTCTACAGAATCGGCGGCTGGAACCGACGCCGTTGCTGCAGCTCCAGAGCCCGCGAAGGACGACGCAAAAGCCACAAAGGATAATGCAAAGTCTTCTGAGAAGGATGCAAAGCCTGCCGAGAAGGATGCAGCAGCAGCAACAGAAGCGTCCAAGGCGAAGAGCAACGGCGACGCGGCCGCGCCCACCAAGCGCCGCTCCTCTTTCTTCTCTGCCGTCCAACGCACCGCTAAGGACGTGCAGACTCGTGCACGTGGACCTGCAAAGCCTAAGGCCGCTCCCAAACCGAAGATAGAAGCCGTCGTCGTGCCCAAGATTGTCAAGAAGGGCGCTGCACGTGGAAAGCGGGTTGTTGTTGTCACGGGCGCCAGCAAAGGTGTCGGCTTGGAGATTGTTAAGCAGTTTGTACGTGCTCTCCAGTATATTTTGTCTTTTTCTTTCATTATTAATGGGATGTGTGGGGGGAGTGTAGGCCAGCCAGCCAGACACATTCGTCATTGCGCTCTCACGCACGGCGGACAAAGCTTCCGCGCTTAAGCCCGTGATCAGTGCCTCAGCCAAGACAGGCCACAATATCCGTGCTATCAAACTCGACGTCGCCTCGTCCAGGGTATGCCACCCTTCACCACTCGCCATCTAACGCTGATTTATCTTGATCGCAGTCCATCCACAACGTCGTCAAAGACATTGTGGAACTCACGGACGGCCGAGTTGATCTCGTGATTAACGCAGCTGGCTCACGGGGTGATCCCGCTCTTAAGGTGTGGGAGCTCAAGGGAAGTGAACTAGAGGATGAAGTACGTGGGGTCGTTTTATTAGCCATTCGGCTACTAACACTTCTTTTGGCTCACGCAGCTGCGCACTAATCTTGTTGGCCCCATCGCGTTCACCAATGCCCTCATCCCCTACCTCAAACCCGTGCCGCCCAAGGAGGAAAAAAAAGCTGAGGTGAAGACCGAAGCTAAGGAGGAGGCAAAGGCCGAGGTAAAAGAGGAGAAGGTCGAGGCCAAGGAAGAGAAAACTACTACAAATGAGAAGACTCCGGAACGGCTCGACGTTAAGGAACAGGTCCTCGACGCCAAGGAACCCGCCGTAGTCGCTACCACCGTCGAGCCTTCCATTGAGGCGCCCAACTCTACAGTGGGCGGCGATGCCGCACCTGTTCCTGCTGAAACCGCCCCTCCACCTACAGCCACCGACGCCCCGGCAGAACCCGCACCTGTCACTGAGACTTCAGCAGTTGCTATCGCCGAACCGGCCGCCACCCAAGCTGCTGCTGAACCGACACCCTCCCCTCTCCCCACCCACCCGTTCATTCTCTTCCTTGCACCCGCTGACCCGATCCAGAACGTCTCCGGTACCGTGCCTACTGGGAGCGCCTTCGCACCCAGCCCACGTACGCTATTTTCACTGTCACGTGCCGCCCTGCAGGTTGCTATCGCTAAGTATGCTAGTGGATTGGGAGGGAAGGGAGTAGGCATTGTAGGTGTTGAGAGGAGTGGTGTTGCAGACCCCGTGAGTTCGCTTGCTTAGTTTTTTGATTGTAGTGCGACAAAGTGCTGATTGACTTCCTCTTACAGCACTCTACCATCTCGGACGCACAGGCCGCCACGGGGATTTTGAAGCTCCTTCCTGAGCTTTCAACGCGGGATAACGGGAAGCTTCTCAGAGCGGACTAAGCTCCCCTTCATCCTTAAACCCGAACATCATCGACACAAAACATAGTTCATGGCTCGACAAGCATATACCCCACGCTTCTCCCAGCTCTGGCTTCGATTTTCTTTTGATCCTGGCTCTTTCGGTTTCTGCCCCTTTGGTTGTAATTGTGACGTCTCGTTACCAATACCCTCGTGTTCACCTACTACGTAATTTACACCAACACCGCACATGGACTTCTTTTCTTGCACGTTTTTGATACCCTTGTTTCGTGAATATGCCTCCTGTCTTAGCTTGCCTTTTGGTAGTATGTAGGATCTTGTTCAAGTCGTGATGCTTTGGATTCGTGAATACACAGCCTGTTTGACATTTTGTGTCATGGTACAATCCAGCACCTTGTCCTTAGTGTCTTCTAGTGTCTCAAAGTCCATTATCACTAGAACAATTTTAACCATTTGGAAGTGTGAATAACGTGAACGACTGGTGGTCCAGCCAAGCCTCGCTTACATTTAATCGAGATCCCACATCCTCACTACTCCATCCGTATCCCCGGAATAAACCCTCCTCCCACCTCTGGCAAACTCAAACATGCCGCTCCCGAAAATCCTATCGCTGCCCTCCCTATCCTGTACAAACTCCCACATCTCATTCCGTTCAGTATCGTAAACGACCAGCCTTCCATCCGTCGTTTTGAACCCGAACCGCTTGCTGGAGCCTGGAGCATGCTTAAGAGAATAGCTGATTTCTGTGAATGCACCACCTATATGGAGAGGAGACGAAGCTTCGGTGTCGATCTGGTAATGGTTCGTACAGTTGCCGGAAGCCATATCGAAGACGCGGACCGTCCCTCCATCTGCGGCAGTGGTTAAATATTCTCCTTCCGAGGCCTCGAATGCCAACCCCCGAACCCATCCAGAGAACAGTCTCTCATCCTCTCCGAAAGCATGGACCGTCTCTCCCGAACGAACGTCCCAGACACGTACTGTACGATCCCCACCACCCACAGCGATGAATCGACTATCAGGACTCCAACACCCTGTCCAGCTTTGACCCTTAATGCCTTTCAAAGTTTTTATTAGGCTGCCGTCACTGATATCCCAAATCTTGACGGTCGAGTCCCAAGAACTTGTTGCAATTAGCTTTCCATCAGGGCTCGCGCCGACCCACATAATTGCGTCTGTGTGGCCTTCGAGGCGAAACACTTCTGTCCGATTAGATGCCAATAGCCCGACCACAGTATTTCGATTCGGAAGATAAAATACAATGTTTCCGTCTGGAGAGAACGCGGAGGAGCCGAAATTAGGAAGCGTGCCGGGGAAGGTGACGCCGCGCATAATGGAACGCTTCATTTGGGCTTCGTGGAGGGCAGCGAGTATATTTGCTTCAAGTCCTGTAAATTTGACTTCCTGCTCTGTCCAATCCGCCTGGGCGATGAGAACTTCTGCTGCAGCGGCCGTTGCGGCTTCAGCAGCAGTGCCAATACCGCCCTGTGCTTGATCCTGTAGACCACCGAATATCGAGAGCCGGGACTGACTCATCGAGGCTTCGCCAGCACCGTCTATTTGAACTAAAAACGGCTTGGCAGAAACTCCATCCAGATTGTGTCGCGTCTCACTTGTTGACCCCTTATTTAGATCCCAGAACCACACCACCTCCTCTCTACTTGAATAACGGCCATTCAAAGACGAGCCAGATACCAATTTCGTTTCGCCGGGGTACCACTCAACGTTACTAACATATCCGGTATGCCCCTTCAAAGTCTGATTCAATGTTAAACCGCCTTCGGTGCTGTAGATCAGGATGTCACTTCCTGTTGAGACAGCGAGAAGAGACCCGTCCGTGGAGAGGGAGAGCGCGTTGGGTTGTCCTGGAAGGGTGACAGCGTCGGAGCAAACAGACCAATTCTGCGAGTGGTGGATGAAGGGGAGAGTCGGATGGGAAAACGTAGAGGAGAGTGTATGGTTGTAGGTGTTAATGAAATCTTGGGGTGTAATCATAGTCATGGTGAGAATGCCAGTGAGACACCACACTGCGGTTTCCCACAATAACAGTAAATCGAAAGCTGTGCACGAAGATCATTGGGCCGGGCCGCAGATATCAGCAGCCATCCAAGAGCAGTTGAACGTGTTTGGATCCATCGCTATATGTCGGAATCGAAAATTTCAACGCGCGACATGCAAAACCAAACCAACGAGTTTCTTAGAATTCATGATTCTAGTTCAAGCTCTGAAGCCAGAACTATGGTACTTTTCCAGAGCACCAATAGCACCAACCATTTGGAAATGTCAGTATACCGTCGCAAAAGGGACAGCGTGACTTACTCGTGACAACGCGACAAGCACCATATCCATACTGAAAAGCTCTGTGATCCCCATGCAGTAAATTGTGGGTCAATCTAAGCTTGTACGCATTTTCCAGGTCGATCTATAGCAGCATACTTCGCTTCAGACATTCCACCCTCCTTCGCGAATCGCCGCCGACTCGAACCTACCATTTTCCATCTTCCCTTTCAGGAGAAAACAGTGGCTGGCACAATAATAATCACGCTGAATTAATTTATACCTTCCAAGGATGGCCTTCTCCCTTACCAACTTGCTTATCCTGATTCAGTCACGGAACAACGCTCTTCAAATTGAACTGGTGTCAAGTAGAGAACGCCAGAACAAGGAAAACGAAGCCTCTTACTTCCTTGATACGTCGCACTTTTTAAATTTCAGGTACCCTACTGCGCATCCCCATTTTAATGACGAGATTAAAAGAGGGTACTCCCTATAAAACGAAGCCATAATCAATGACTTAACAAGTGCTATCTGTGTAATATTCTTTTATCCTAGTAAATAAGTCACTCACCTCCCTAAAAAAAAAACATTTATTAATACTATCTAGTTATTCGCAGGCGTAATCCCGACCATGAAAGCTCGTCCAACGCCAGACGGCGGCAACTCATGAGTGTTATTCACGTGATGTGTTGAGAAACAAATATTGACCGTAGCAGACCCTTCAGGTTTACGTTGGTCAGACACTAGCGGCAGTGGAGCGTCGAGCATTTGCACACACCTCCTGAACTCGTCCCCCACCCTCTTCTCAATCAACGCTAGTCTATCAACCACTGGCGGCTAATTTCTCATCCTGTTGAATTTTCTTTGGTGTTGTGTGACCGCCGCCATTACTTAGGGTACGGATCTTGCTCCGACTGACCTCAGATACCCGCAACGTGTTGGGAAAACTTTACTATCACGTGGCACAGGTGGAAGTACTTGATAGGGATGAGGTCTGACGAGTGTCTTAAATAAATTGTACGCCATACTCTGTACACCTGGAATCGTGATGATGGTACTTGCTATGCTAGTGCTGATTTGAAATTGGATAGTAGCCGCTGCGCCAGGTAGCGTCGCACCGCCCCCTCATATTATTGGTACCTTTTGTTAATCCGGGTGCTCTGTGACTGATTATATTCTTGTCAGTTATGACATTTTTTTCTAACCGTGCTTGATATCTCGATGCTATGGTTGTGCATTCGGTCACGATCACACTCCGAGGAGAACCTATCAATGTTACGAGTAAAAAATAAACAGTACGATCCAGAGTTCATCACTCTGATGCAAGCGTGTCATTCCATCGCACCGGCCTGAAAAGGGTCTATAGTTGAAGTGGTATATTAAATGTATTATAATACTGTCAATAGGGTGCTCCACGTACAAAGAGATTGGATAAACTGTATGTTGGCAAGATAAAAAGAAAGTCTTGATTCTATGATATGGCCCCGTCGTACAAATAGCACAATAGCATAAGACTTTGAATCGTAAAATGGTGCAAAAGGTCATCATGAGCAAAATATTACATGCTACTTTCTTCCCCCAAAGTAATATTACTATATTCAAAAAGCCGTAATTTTGTTTGCTGTTACAAACCTCGTTCTATACTCCGAGATGTATAAACGGAACCCATGACTCAATCGCGACCCCAGAGTCGCGAAGCTGACACACAGCTGCATGAAGTGCATAAGCCGTGTAGGTAGCATCTGGACGTGGATTAAATAGCCTCTTATAGACTTCCTGTGCCATCAACGGTCCATCCGCATCATCTATCGACCTAACAGGTAATGAGTTAATGAGTGATCTATTAAGTAGTGAAATTCAGACTAGACGTACCACAGCGTCGCAATCACGCTCGGAAACCCAGCAGCAAGCATCGCCGCACCCAGGTGCACAATCTCATCCGGCTGATCCTGGTCCCCCATCGCTGTTTGGCATGCACTTAGGAAAGCCACCTTTGCATTCGGCAGGTTGCGGTGTATTAAATGCGAAAGCGTAAGCGCGCCGTCGTGCAGGAGTAATGCGCTGCGCAGTGGGTCAGCCCTGTTCTGCACACCATGACATGCAAAGTGGACAATGGAAGCTTCGGGAAGCTTCAAAATGACGTTTTCGAGTGTCGCGTCGGAGCCGGAATTCTTGGAACCTTCAAGTGATTCAGAAAGGTGCATATACGATTCTGGTGGGATTACGTCGCGGATGCGGGCACGCTCATCGATGGTGTATGGTAGAGGCCGCTGTCCTTGAGTTTCTGGCTGAATGACTACGAGAACTCTGTCGCGCTCATTGGATGCTTTGTGAGCACGCGCTGAGATCAGGGTCTCTAGCGTCGGGATATACGAGGAGACAGCATATTCATATATATGGGATATGCTTGAGCCTGAGTACACACCGGCCGCGTGTATAGGTAAGAACATAAAGAGACTTGTCGGACACCACCAGATTCGTTTAGGATTTTCCAGCTTCTGTGGAAAATTGTCAGGTATTCAGTCTCTTTTTTTTTAAAGGGAGACATACCTCAAACCCTAAGAAACTGATTACAGGCCTTACGACAAACCTCCATAGCTCTGCTAGGATGTCACGAAGCCCACCCCTAAGGGAGGCCGGAGGCACTCGCACCATGGTCCTCATCTCATCCCTCCCCCCTGTAGACCTGAGGAGAGCTCTGAACATGCCTAGTCTTTTGAACGTCACACCGGGAAGGGGTAGATGCTCTGGATAGGCACCTGGAGACCTGATCACTATACCTGCGCACCCGAATCGCTCGCTCGCATTAAGAACGACCACAGGCCCGTCTCGGGCTGCCTCCGAAAGCTTCAAAAACGTATTCGGGAGCAGGAACGACTCAAATCCAGGCGTTCTTCGAATCTCTGCAAGAGTCTGTACCCATTCGTCGTTAAGATTACGACGGCGTAGCGTTTCTTCAGCAGACCTTATTGTGCGGAATGACTCGGACGTCTTGGAATGTTTCTTTGAAGAGGCGTCTTCGAAGGCCACGGTCTGCAAGGCTCTCGAAAGGCGCTTCAGATTCTTTGCGTGACTGTCAGGAAGGCTGTCGAACGGTGTCTCAAGTTGGAGGGTGTGCGTCCAGAATATGCCGCGACCACACTCTAGGAGTTCTACGGCTTCCGAGGCCTTGGACTGTGCTAGAGCGGAAGCAGCACCGTCGCAGACCAAACCAGGTGATCTCTTTACTGCTTCAAGACGGGAGGGGAGATCGAGGCCTAACCACAAAAGCTGAGGAAGGAGTGCCATTGCAGTATTGCATGCTATCAATGCAGACTCTTGGCAGCCAAATTCAAGAGCAATGGCTGTCCAGTAATTGGCAGCATTGAAGCGATCATGCAGCAACCCAAACTCAAAGTACGCGCCCTGAGAAAGTGAGTCAATTGCTAGCTCGAGGTCGGATGGAATACTTTGCAAACGGAACTTTACGGTGTACGCTGCTCCAAGAATCGACCAAAAATTGCTTCGGATAGGATGGTTATCTGCAGTCGACTTCAGACCATCATCACACAACAAGATCGCTTTGTCTATGTCGTCTGGTTGGTGAAAACGGTTGAAACGCTTTGAGAGAATCTGGGCGAGGTTGTGCTGCGAATTGGGACGATCGGGGTGCCCAGGAGGCAGGAACTCAAGAGTTTGCTCATAATGTGATATTGCGATGTCAACATCGGTATGTTCGCCGGACTGATCGAATCGTACCATGCGAGCATTGGCAATGCCTAGAAGTGACTCGATGTAATCGTGATGTCCTCGAGGCCGGAGTTTGAGGGCTTCCTCGGACAGTTGTAATGCCTCTTCCAGATCTGTGATTTGACGTGATTCCTTGAAGCGAGACATAACACTGACCGCAAGATTATTTAATGATTCAGGCCGATCAGGATGGCCGCTAGGACGAGAATTGAGGGCTTGTTCATAATGAGATATAGCCTTCTCTAAGTCGATGAATTGATGTGACTGCTCATAGCGCCTGGCTAGTGTATTGGCAAGGTTGCTCAGTGAGACGGGACGATCAATGTTTCCGCTAGGACGGAGGGCTAGAGCTTGCTCGTGAAAAACAAGTGCTTTGTCGATATCGATAAGGTGTCCGACGTGTTCGAACCGTACCGTCAGCGCAGCCGCAAGATCGCTCAAACACCCAGAACGCTCGGGATGTCCTCCAGAACGTAGCTCTAAGGCCTCCTCATATAGCCCCACGGCCTTGTTCAGACGATCGAACTGCCCTATCTGCTGAAATTGCATAATCAAGATGGTTGCAATTTGGCTCAACGAAATGGCGCGGTCAGGATGGTCAGCTGGATACAATCCCAGAGATTCATTTTCTAGTCGCAATGCCTCTGTGAGATCGGCGGGATTGCCAATATGTCGAAACCGTATGATGAAGGTACTGGCAAGGTTATTCAAGGAGCTGGAGCGACGTGGATCATCAGGCGGGTGTAGTTTCAATGCTTGCTCATGTAGTGATATTGCCCAATTAAGATCATTTATCTGACCAAATTGGTCAAATCGTGTTGTGATCGCGTTCGCAAGATTAACCAATGTTGTGGAGTGATCGAGGTTACCAAGTGGACATAGAGTGAGGGCTTCTTCAGCTAAGCATACTCCACGATCAAGATCGTCTGCACTTCCTCGTTGGCCAAATCGTATCCGTAATGCCTTAGTAAGATTTATCAGTGTGGTAGAGCGCTGTAGATGACTGTCCTTCCGAAGTTCGAGAGCCTGCTCTATCGAAGTTACCGCGTCATCGAGGTCAGAAGGTTGACCCAAACGTTCGAACCGCACTATAAGTGCACGACCAACGGTGTCTAAACATGTTCCGTAATCGGGATGCGCTGGTGAGCAGAGATTTAGAGCTTCGCGACTGCTCGTCACTGCTCGCTCCATGTCAATGGTCTGATTTGTCTCGCCGAACCGCGTCATGAGGGAAATGGCGAGAGAGCATAAGGACACTGGGCGTCCATCGCTTTCTAGTGGGCAGAGGCCGAGAGCTTTCTCGTTCAACGATACCGCTCTCTCCAAATCCTCCACATGCCCTAGCATATTAAATCTGGTCATAGCGATGGTCGCAAAGTTGCTCAATTCGATGATGTATTGTTCCGGAATCTCTCGTGGATATAATTCGAGGGCCTCTTCACAAAACAACGTCGCTTGATCGAGGTCAATAATCTGACTTGACATTTCAAACCGCGTCATGAGACTTGCAGAGAGCAGGCCTAACGTGTCGAACCGGGAATCCTTATCAGAAGTACGAAGAGCAAGAGATTGTTTGAATAACAAGATTCCTTCGTCAAGGTCGGGACGCTGGTGCAACCGATCAAAACGATCCATGATCATTTCGGCCAGATGTGACAGCGAAGCTGATCGTTCAGGATGTCCTGGCGGGCATAATCTGAGAGCCTCCCGACATAAATCGATGACCCTCTCGAGGTCTTCAAGCCGATCTCCTAGCATTAATCGCGTCAATATGGCACTGTTCAAATGGTTCAAAGATGCTAATCTGTCGGGATTTCCATTGGGGCAGAGCTGAAGTGCCTCCTCAAACAGTCTGATCACTCTCTCTAGGTCACTGACGTCGCCAGACTCTTCAAATCGAGTCATCACGGCGACAGCCAGATCGGTTAATGCGGTATAGCGGTTTGGTTTTCCGGCAGGTGAGAGTTTTAGGGCGTCCTCACACAACCGTATTACATCGTTCACGTCAACATCGATATCCTCGTCTGGGTCCCCCAGAACTTGATCTAGAGTCTCCAGATCCGAGCGTCTGATAGAAATTACAGTAAGTAAATATAAATGTTGTTTTAAAGGCCAACGCGCCTTGTTTCGTCTCCGGGCCAGTCTTCAGGGTTATTAACATACGCCATCAGTCGATGTAGACTCACGTGGAGTCATTGTGGACTCCAGTGAGTGGCCATTCCCACGCATTCTCAAGAACCTCCCTCACTATATATATTATAGTCGCACCCCGACAATTTCCTTCGTTGGCGTTATTTGATTCTCCATATCTCCATAGTACATACCATATTCATCGTTTTACGGCACGAAGGATTTGGATCCAACGTTCAACTGACTTATGTAGGTGACCTTGACGACCTTAATTGCATTCTTCCGGATCCTTGATGTCTTCAATTCAGAATTGTGCATTTCAATATCAAATATATTATGGTGAATTCCACTTTTCGCAATAGGTTATCCCCTCGACGTTTGCAGGAGTCTGATGCAGAGTTTGGTGCGTGTCCACACCACCCTTCTTTTGAGAACGAAGAAGTCATGGAGGTACTTACTACATCGCTTCAAGATATGTTTTTTTCTTCCTCATTACTATGGAAAGATACGCAAGATCCCATACGGTGGCTGCTGGACGGGACTGAGATGCAGGGTACCTTTGAGTCAGGTCAATCGTCGGCTTCACTCCAAAACCGTTACATTTCGATCTAGTTGAGAGAAAGGGCGCGAAGTTACTTGCCTAGGTGTATCAACAGCATGTACTAACGACCACCTCATCCTATAACTTGCGTGACCGCTTACCATTCTCTCAAGCGCGATTCAGCACAGGGGTTCAGCCATACGCCGAACCCCAGGATACGTTACTATCGAGATAGACGAGAAGGTCGACGAAGAAGCTAAGATAGCTGTCCGGGCGGGCGACACCGGCCCATATTTCCTAATCCCCATGGGGAGTACAGAAAATCCGCAAGCTGCAGAGACATCAGAATGAATAGAAAGCAGAGAGCATGCGAATATTCGCCAAGTCCCCCAGAAGCAGATTTACATGCGAAATCGGCCCTAGTCAGCAGCGTTCTCGAAGCCAAGCAAGGACCATTTTTTGATGCGATGCCCTGCCTGAAGATGAAGCTTGAGAGGAAACTCGCTCTATCCAATTTATGCTATCGAACCGACAAGCCCTGCCTGAGAAAATCCAGATACCAAGAGGATCTCAACTTCGGCAATGTTGAAATAGTAAAGAACGTATATTGGTGATTGCACCAACGTCTCACGGCACACCTCGCGCACCTGCGCGTTCTAGCCGAGGCCTCACCTTGCATAGGCATGGACCAGTTAGGCTGAGCTTTGTCCGTCAAGCGCGTGTTGAGAGCGAGATAGAAAGGATCGCCATTTATATGCACTGTATATAGAAAATAAAATAAAATAAAACAATGAAGGCGCAGCCTCCCTAGCAAGAAGAAAACAATCGGCACACCTTCAGATTGTCATGAGAAACATCATATCTGGATCCAGTACAGCCCCGACGTGTGGACTTTGGCCCGGCGATTGTGGCTGAATTTTCTTTGCGAAAAAACCTGGAAACCATACTCGCCCTTTGAGGGGAATTTATTTGTAGATGGAGTGAATTTTTCTCAACGAAGAGTGAGGATTTCCTGTGTAATTAGCCAGTTTACTAACCGGTTGCGGTATTGTTGGAAGGAAAATTCAACGTTGATGGAGAACCCTGCTTACTTTTCTAATCAACGTCGACTCCTGCCATGTTTGGGGTTTTACTCAGGTCATAGATCGCAATTCAATTGATTCTTCCACCGATAAATCACGGAATTGTCCTAGACAATTTTCGAATTTTCCATATAAGATCCATCTTCAAAATCTTTACCGTCGTTTTTTTTTACCTGAAACTCGATAAATATATCCCTATGTGTATATTGAACAGATACTGGTGAGTCCGTATAAGCTGCACCATATGATTACTAGTACGTTCCTACAAAAGCTCCCGGAGGTTCAATAGCGCTCTCCTAGCTACCAAAGCAGCCCAGAAACAAATACCCAGACTAGCCAATCCTATCCCATTGATGATCCTCGACTGTCTCTCTGCTTTCATTTTCGCTGTCGCATAGCTAATGTCTGGCCGAAAGGTCACCATCGAGTACAGTGGAAGCCAGCCTTGGGGAGCAGACGAGGGATTTAAAGGCAGTTGCGGCTCGCGAAAGCGTCGATGTTAACACGGAAAATGGCATGTATGGCGCAGACAATGCTGAAAAAAAGTTGTCGACCATTTTGCGGAAAATGAAACCCGGAGTCGTGACCGTGTGTCGCAGCTCGACGCTACGGTGATTATAAGTGCGGTTTTATATCCAGGTCTATCGCACTCACTAATTTTTCATGGACAAATCTCTTATTGCAACAAGATCATCGTATCGCGTTTCAGAGTAACGTCGAAACGCCTGCTCTATACCCAGATCAACATCTTCCCCCTCTTCGCGTTTCCGTGGTTGTAAGACCCCTTCATTGCGCAAAATATTAAGAAGGACCCGAACATCCTCTAGGCCACAGTTTAAACCCTGTCCATAAAAGGGAACTACGGAGTGGGCGGCGTCGCCAAGGATTATGCAGCGGTCTTTATAATGATAAGGCTTCACCTTGATTAAGATAGAATGTCAGCCTTCAGTGCATCGTCTCAGACATGGAATACCTTCAGAGAAATGAGGGGGTTTCGGGGATTACGTTGGAAATCGTTCAATAACGTCTCTTCTCCTACTAAATCCACTGCATCTGGAAAATGAGTTCTAAACCACACAGAGGCATCAGCGCGTGACGTGATTTTTGCGAGCTCTGATGTTGGAGCGAATAGAGCGGAGGTAAAAGTCTTATTCTGGATCCATGCCCGCACATGTTAGACAATAAAATTACGCAGTGAGAATGAAACGTGCTTTATTAGAGAGCGCAATCAGTACGAAGGAATGCCGAGGCCATATGTGCGCAAGATTTGGATCAAGGAGATACCGTGCGCTTCCAGATTCATCAGTTCCCGACGGAATATTGAGTTCGATGTATTCATGAGGGATGTACTCTTGCTCGTAGTCCATCCTTTCAAGTTGGTATGGAAATTAAGATTGTGACTGAACATGAGGCAGATAATTGACTTACCTTACCACTCTCATCATCTGGCTTCTGATTGCAGAATAGCTCCCATCAGCCCCCACACATAAGTCAAAATTTGCGTTCACTATCTAATGTTTCTCTTCCGTACGAAAGGTCAACCTTCGTATATCAAAGTCGGCTGTGACTAATTTGTGATTAAAAGATATCCCGATCGCCGGATGTGCAAGAGCTTCTTCCAGTAAACATTCATTGAGAATGCCACGCTCTATGGAATAGCTCGCCTGTAATTTTTACGAAAAAAAATTGATAGTCAGATGATTTGTCTTTGAAGTACTGGTGCGACTGCATTTATAAAAGAAATTCTTACCTGGCCATTAGGGTCATAGAGCTGCTTCTCGGCCTTTCCATTTCGCGCATGTATAAGTCGGCCCTCAATTGGGACGGTCAACTCCAGGACTTTTTTCATCATTGATGGGTTTACGGATTGTAGTGCGATGAGGCCTCGAGACGAGATAGTCAAGTTGGTGGATCGTCTAGCAAGAATAGTTTTAGAGGAAGGAAGTCGCATGTCTTACACCGAGGCGGATAGAAAAATAATCAACTACAATGCCAAATATATAACGGATGTGCGTAGTGACACACCTGGTCGACCTTCATAGACTTGCACTCTCCAGCCTGCTCCAGCGAAAGCAAGTGCAGTCAGACATCCGACAGGCCCTGCACCGCTTCGAAATGTTTAGATAAAAATAAAAGAGTAAGATATCAAGGCCACTCACACGACAACTACCAGTGGTGCGCTACTTGCCGTTCTCAGAGAAGAGCCAGTAGAGTCGTCACCGATATTTGCTTCTGCCAGTGTTGCAGAGGACATGTGAAAATAAATAACACTGAAACGGGAGTGGTTAAGTAGATAAATTTTCTTCAGAAGGTGAAAGGGGAAATGAGCAACCTATGGTCGTGAATATAAGTAAATCATATCATAATAAATCATATGCATCTCTATCGCTATTACGTAAGCGTATTCCCCGTTTGCACTACGTGGAATTTGAATCATGCCCGTGACCGGTCAAAGCAGTTTGTCGGAAAAATCGGCAACGCCTGATAAAGTTTGTTATGTCATCAGCTAAATGTGTCCTTGATCAGATCTGATAATGAAGAGATTATCTACTCTATTAGGATCATCCCCAAGCCGACCGGCATCATGTGGGCCTGGCTGGTCCTGCTGCATTTGATATCCAAGGGTGAGCTCAACACCAGCTCACTAGACTCCCAGCCACCTGTACAGCATCCAATTGAAACCCAGTAAGACCAGTACCTCAGGGTACTCATAGACACTTGTAGCCTACCTATTAGCATATGCTGTGAATAACCCCACTCTGTATGAGTACATACCTGAGGTAATGGTATTACTGGGTTTCAATAGGGTGCTGTACCATGTGCATGTGCATCTACCAGTGTCAACACCTCTGGACGAGTGGCACTGCAATGCCAACAGTGCTGACACAATGTGTGCTCACTGTCTGTGACAGAGCACCTCTAAAACCTTTTATGTGCAAATGAAAATATTTTAATGTATAAATATCAGTTTGCATAGGAGAACACAAATCTGATGTTGGCTACATCACACATGTGTTGTGCTCATTGTCACCAACAATGAGCTTGATGATTTCCCCCAAAGCTGATCTATTTTTTACTAAATAAGGTTTTGGCCAGTGTTTTTTGTCATGTAGAATGTGAATCCAATGTCAGATTTGTCATACATGCATCATGTGCATTTTTGGCACATTGTCTGAACAATCTCACTTGGAACTTAACTTTGCTTTTTCAAATAAAATTGTATTTTAGAGTTCTAGTTGAGTAGAACATGAATATCACCTTGGATTTTATGCAGACATTTACCTACATGCAAGGTACATCAGTTTGCAATTTTAGGAGTCACAGGGGGAGTGTCTTGAATATTCAAGTTAACTACAGCTGTTTCTTGAATGTTCCCACTGGCTGCAGCTGTATTTTTACCCTTCTTTAATCCAGAGCCTGATCCCTTCTTCCCAGAAGGCTTGGCCTTGTCTACAACCTTGCATGCCACCTTGCACTTCCCTTTTGGCACATCTCTCTTCTTTCCAATCACAGCTGTAGGGTTGTTCTCCTTGCCTACGTTACCAGTACCCTTGCAGGACTTCTTGGCTGGAGCAGGATTTGAGTCTTCAGTGTCAGATGAGCTGCCATTGGTTGAGTCTGAGCCTGCTTCTTTGACCTCCTGTTGCTTCTGTTTCTGCTTGTGGGGTGCCTTTGTAGCATCATCCTCATAGTATGCCTCACATCATTTTCCCCACTTCTCCTCCAGCTTAATCCAAAGGCACCAATTCTCTGAGGGTGGGTATCAGAGTCTTGACAAAAGAATGTCAATAGAGAGAGGCAGTAGTAGGAGGGTAGAGTGGTCAGTCAAGGGCATAGAAAGAGTGCAGGTGACCAAATATCCTTGTCATATGTAAGGGGGCATCCATGGACTGTAAGACGAATGCCTCTAACCCAAGTGTACAACAAGGACAGCAAATATACATGAGCTATCTACTGCTTATGTAGATGTGTGGAGACCAGGGGCATCTAGATAGAAAACATATCTAAAGGCTATCAACCAATCAATATGTGCAGCATTATCTACCAATCAGAGATACTTGAGATAACCTGCTGAAAGATAACTGGGGATGGAGTGTTAGGTCTATCATGTGTCCATGATAGGTCAGGGACAGACTAAGATAAGGAGATAAGAAGGATGTGATGCTGGGTATGCACTCCCCAGGAGTCTACCAGACCATAGAGTAGGAACTACACTTTAGTAAGTGTGCAAGCCTAGCAATACACTGCAAGCATGGAGTTCCTCTTACAGTCATTCTATATCAACTCGGAGGTGTGAATACTTAGCTCATGGCCTTGTTTGTCAGGTATGCACTTATATGCTATTGAAACCATTTCTTGTCCTACCCAGAAATCACCCTGTTCAACATGTCAAAAATGTGTCCCCAGTCATGTGACTCATGAAGTTGCATCTATCCTTGAACCACACATTTGAAGACCCATACATAGTTGGGACATCCTCCTCCCTCTTTGATAGGCTAATCTTGTCCTTAGACAGATAGTTTAGACCTTTGGGTGGATTCACTGTCACATCAGTGGCAGATGCATGACAGCACTGGGTGCTTCTGCTAGCTGAAGGTATCCCACTATGTCTTTGTCATATGCACACTGACTCCTCTTTGCAGCCACTAAGGTTGCATTCTCTACATTCCAGCTGTCCCACATATATGATACAGGGCAGCAATATTGGTGAGCCACTAAAAGGTTCACTAACCAACAGACTAAATACCATTTCTGGTATGGCTTTTGCAGAGCATAACTTCATTGATGAAGTACACCATGGTCACAAAAAAGGCATATTCAATCTAAACAACAACTTGCATGTGCAAGCTTCCTAGTTTTCTGACATTGTCAGTGGCTTACTATCCTTATTGCAGATCACTATTTAATTGGATATTGTAAAAAATCTTATTGTTTACAAAAACAGACTGAGCCAATAATGTATATAGTGATTGGCACAGGTAACCCCTGGGTATGAAAACACTGACCCGTACCCAACCTGCGGCGCAACCCTTACCTGTGACGTGGGTACGGGTTTTTCTGGATTATGCACGGGTGCACCATGGGTATGGGCCAGCAAACTCTGCCAGCCCTCCACCACCTCCACCACTGCTCTCCACCCCCACCTCCACTCTTCCCCACATACTGAACCTCAGGAGGTTCAGGTGAAGCTACACTGATGGAGGATCAGCATATACAGGTGCGGGTGCAGTTGAAGATGACTGCACGGCCACTTTGACCATATTGTCATAGTAAATGGAGTTGACTGGATTGACTTCCATTGTGTTTTCATCCACTGCAGTAGCAGGTGCAGGCAGGGGAGCAGATGGCATGGAGGGTTCCTTCGACAGCACGTCCATGTAGGGCATGACACAGTTGTGGGTGACCCACAGGTATTGAACCTGCGGATCCAGATACCTGTTTCCCACAGGTTAGCCCCAGGTGCAGGCCTGACTCTAGTACCTCACAGGTATACCTGTGGGTATCTGGGTGAATACAC
Organism: Ramaria rubella; assembly: GCA_015039355.1. NCBI lineage: Eukaryota > Fungi > Basidiomycota > Agaricomycetes > Gomphales > Gomphaceae > Ramaria > Ramaria rubella. Next base: position 63,961 of record MU134632.1, read on the forward strand.
ATGATATTTATTATATTTTTGATCTAAGTACATAGTTGAGCTACCTACAATGACACTACATCATTACATGACCTGAATGGATGGTCACATGACTACCATTCACCACCAACAAACGTCAATCACATCCACACATGCAAACTCAACCACATTGTACATAACAGTGGTATGTAACCATAAGTTGGGCCTTTATTCATTTATTTATTCTTTCATTTACTGTCCTTCTAGCCTGCTGTCATGTTTCTGCAGAGACCACTGCCACTCGCAATGACTTCTGCCATCCCATCTGCCCCATCCACAAACACACCTGGAAAGCACATAAGTAGTTGTCATCTCCAAAGCTGTCACTCTGGGGAGTGCTAATGTTAGAACTCATATCCATTCTCTGATTTTCCTCTGATTTTCCTCTGATTTTCCAACAATCTCCTTTCCAACAATCTCCAAAACTCCTCCTCCAACAATCTCTGACAAATCTCCTTTTCCTACACTCTCCAACAAATCTCCTTCTCCGACAATCTCCGATAATCTCCTTTCCAACAATCTCTGACAAACCTCCTTTTCCTACACTCTCTGACAAATCTCCTTCTCCGACAATCTCTGACAATCTCCTTTTTCGATAAGCCTTTCTCCGACTTTTTCCGAAATCTCCATTAAAACATCCTTAGTCATCCTTCAGAGATCAATCTCCTGATCTTATATCCATGTCCTATCTCCGACTTCGTATTCGTTTCCGTATTCGCCCGTGTTGGAATTCCACATCTCATATCATTACCTGTTATGTCTCTGATTTGGCACCCTCAGTTATTCCTTAAATAGGCTTGTTGTACATCTCTTTCTCCAGTATGAGTATTGATTGTTCATTATCATTGGTCATATTGCCTATCACATATATTGACTTATACGATGAGTCTTGCATAATTATATTCCAATCATCTTCATTCTGACATCCTGAAACCCTTATCTCCGGTCTAAACTTCGATTTTTCCGAAAGGCTAATCCTTACCTTTAATCCTCTTCAAATACTCTTCCACTCTCCTTTAATTTTCTCTGATGTTTTCCAAAATACTAGTTAAGTCTTGACTAGCCGTCTTGTCATTGATCCTTCCGTAGATCTCCGCCTATTCTGACATTGTCCGAATTCCAACTTGTCAAGAAATCCAAAATACCAGGGCATGAGAATCCAAGAGGGCGCAACCCATAAGTTGAAGCCAAGCCCATCCAATCCTGATCCCGATATTCCGATATTTCCGATGTTTTCCACAACTCCAGTGAAAAGCAATATGGTCTTTAACAGTATATTCAAACTACCACTCTTGATTCTTACAATAACTTCTGATATCCAATTCTGATCACCTACATCTGACAACATCTATGTCCTTATCAGCAAACCTTCCAACCAACTAGGAGAACTTTTTGACAACACCAGTTTTTCCAATGGCAATGATGTCAATCCTCAATACACTTCCAACAATGGTGACAAGCTCAAACATGATGATAAAGATATCAAAACCAATCAAGTTTCCAAGGAGAATACCTACCCTTCATTCTTACCTTTCACACCCTTTTTTCCCGACAATTCCCAGTTCCTTGCGTACATTCTGACCAAACTCCGATATCTCTGAAACCAAGACTTTCTGACATCCTTTACCTGGTCACTGTACAAAAAATTGTCCCAAATCATCTTCCGATAGGAGAGCTACAATCCGAGCTGCAATCAGCACATCACACAGGCTCCAACTTGCAAGTCTAAACAGCTGCAAAGACCTCAGTACAGACAAATCGGCATCAACACTCTGTCCATTTTTCCGAGGCTCTTTCCACACTTTCCTATAATCCTGATTTTGATTTCTTAGCACTTTCCAAAAACTCTGACACCACTCCTTATGATTTCTGACACCATCCTCCATGTTAATTCCAAATTCTAGTGGACAATATTTCCACTTCTTATTCCTTTCCGACTTTTTCCTCAAGTCTAGAACACGACTTTTTCCTCAAGTCTAGAACACGACTTTTGGAATCCTGTGTTTTTCTGTAGGGTTAATCTTCAACCCTCCGACCACAACCTAGTCATAAATCCAGTAGGCTATTAATATGCCAATCCGTCCATCTGTCCAGCAATCAATCCAGGTTGTTACTACCATATGGTGTAGCACCACTTGATTTTGACTGTTCTGACATGCTGGGACACAACTGACCCCCCAACTACAATCCGTTGATTGACAGGGTATAGGGTAGTACCTAGTTCCACATTCCTCAACAGCAAGTCAAGAATCCGACTCCGACATATGTCCCGGTGGCAACTTGCAATTCGCAATTCCACAAATCTGAAAATCTGAAAATCCAATTGTGGACAACCCTCCGACCCACTCAAATCTGTGTCATCCTAGACTATGCCTTGACAATTTTTTGTCTTAGCAAGTTGACACATACAAGATTTTCAGCAACTCATTTCCAAAAGGAAAATCCGTCATAACCATCGATTCTTCCACATTTCTGACAACCTTCAATTTGCCTTGAGGGAGGGAGAGAATCACCCCTTAGGAAAACTTTATTCCTTATCTGTAGTTAAGCTGGAATAACCCCAACAGTTCATTAACAAGGCTCTAGCCATAGGACCCACCCAACATTTTTCTCCACACAGTACTCCGATACTTCCTCACAGAAGAAATAAGGTGGCCTTTCTGGTTCTGCATCAATTATCAGCAGATTTCTCCAACACTGATTTCTCCAAAGTCCGACACCGATTTCTCCGAAATACAACACTGATTTCTCTGACATCCATTTTCCAACACCGATTTTTCCAACATTTTCCGACCCTCTAGATTTCAACAATCACTATCTATGGTCCTTGTCAACACCCATCTGTTCTGCATTCAAAGGATGACAAATGGAAAACCACCTTCAGATTTCGTTACGATTTCTATTGAATGGTGTGTTATGCCCTCCGTTCTTACTAATGCCTCAAGTTGTCTTCAATCCTGTTCAACATTTGACGACATTCATCTTTTCCATCCCTATCACATGGACAACTCCTTATCCATCTCAATCATTGGATAAAACCCAAGACTTTGTTAGCAACATTCCAATTCCAAAATTTTCAGTCCTTCCACAATTTCCAACAATTTCAAGACCATCGTGGAATCATCTTGCTCTCATTCTCTTTTTTCAAAGTCTTTCAACCAAGGGCACCACCTCATTTTCCAAACATTTCCGATACTATCTGCATTTTCCACAGTTCTGTTGAAAACCAGTATCACAGCAACATCCTCAATGAGAGCCTTCACTTTCACAATGTCCTTCATTGGATTTTCCGAGTTCCGACTTCAAATCTCCGATTCCGATTTCCAACTTCAAGTTTTCCAATATTTTCTGACTTGACTCCATATTTTCTGATATTTTCTGACTTCATGACCCATTTTCTGACCTATTCCGATTCCCTATTCTGACTGCAAATCTCTGATTCCGATTTCCGACTTCAATTTCCGACTTCAACTCCTGATTCTGAGATTCCAACTTCAAGGTTTCTGACTTCAATTTCCACCTTCAAGTTTTCCGACTTCACAATTTTCCAATTTCCGACATTTTCCAACATTTCTCCACATGAGAGAAATCCAACACACTATTTCTCATCTAGGAATTACAACGCCATGATACTTCAATGACAATTCAACATGGAATTTTGCAATCTTTGAAATTTTCAACACTTCAAGCGTCATCTTGAACTTTCTTTCACACATCCAAAATTTCCGACACAAATTGCACAAGAATACCTGCATACCATTTCATCGATCCACTCTTATTCCGAATGTCCCAACACAAATCTGACTCTTTAAATAGACGATGGGATGTCTATCTCAGAGGGGAGTAGCAACTATGCCAGCCTTATTCTGTCACACAATTTCCGTCCATCATGACCATCCTTCAGCTGTCATCGTCCCTTTTCTGACCCACATCCATTAACTCCACAGTCTGTGTAGTGTCACATGGATCACAAAAACCTCAGGATCACCTGACAAGAACATTCCTCGACCCAGTATTCCAACACCTTTCTATTCCAACACCCTTTATTTCCTTTCTGAAATCCTTCTACTCTTTCCGAAACCCTTCTACACTTTCCGACACCCTTCTACACTTTCCAACACCCATATGTTCTTTCCAAAACCTTCCAAAACCTTCTGAAAAACTCCGACTTAACTCCATTGCACCCTGTGTTTCGAGACAACAGTCTTTCCAACTCTATCTCTACAATATCCAGAAGATCATTCCATTTCCGGATCCCTGTCAAGCAAGATTCTCAGTCATTCTGACACATTCTGTAACCCATCCCAACTCCGAACAAGACCTTACATCTTTGTGCAATATTTCAAGACGAAGCAAGCCTTCTCCCAACAATTCCCATCGTTTTCCGACAATCCTGACAATCCCGATATTTTCGACAATCCGACCCTTTGAACATCCTTGTTTCCACAATGTCCACCTATCTTGTCAATCTGGAATTCTTCACCTTGTTCCTTCTATGTCTATTTCCTTTTCCGATTTCCATCACACAGGTTTTCCAATGAAAACCCTTTTACTATATTACTTTTCCATCATTTCAATCCCTATCAACACATTTGTAGTGTCCTCATCTTGAGGCCCTACTCCTCCTTCTTCCCCAACTCCGCTTCTCCACTTTTTTCTGCTTTTTCTGCTTTTTTCCACATTTCCATTCATCACATTTCCACCCCTATTGTCTTTTCCGCTTTTTTTCCGATTTTTCCGATTTTTTCCGAAAACGCCATCCAGTTCCATTCTACTTCATCCTCACAGTCCGACTCTACTCCGACATCTCCATCTCCACTCTGATTTCCGACATCTTTTGCAGAAGATCCAGCCATTATACCTGGCACATCAAGGTCCTCCAACATGTGGATCTTCCTCCAATGTCTTTTCCGACATTCCTCCAATTTCCTTTCTGACATTCCTCCAATGTCTTTCCGACATTTCTCCAATGTCTTTTCCGACATTCCTCTGATTTCCTTTTCTGAAAATCTCCTGACATTTCTCCAACAAATTCCTGAGATCCCTTTCCACATCCTTGTTCACAACCTTCTCCATTTCCTGTTCAAATCCTTATCCACCAACTTCTACATTTTCTGCCTATCACACACACTCATGGCAGGCCATTCAAGGACCCTTCCATTTTTCCAATCCATGTTTGTGCAGGATGGCCTGTGGGCTTGACAATGCACAGTGCACCTCCAGTTTTCTCCATTCGTTGATTTTCCGACATTTCTCTGACATGGCCTTTTTCACGCTATGATTACCTCTGGCACAAAATCCCTACCCTTACCACTTTTCCTGCTTTCCACTTGTTTTCTGCCACTTCGCCTCAAGCCATTTCTGTCCCCATGCAATCTCCACAAGCTCATTCACGAGTTTGTCATCCAAGCTAATCACGATTGCGGGAATAGAACGTGAAGGGAATAACAACCCAAGGAGTTTTCTCTGAAACATTAAAGCCTCGAGGGCTCGGCCTTAAAGGGGAGATACTCTTAGAACCCATATCCATTCTCTGATTTTCCTCTGATTTTCTGACAATCTCCTTTTCAACAATCTCCAAAACTCCTCCTCCGACAATCTCCAACAATCTCCTTTCCGACAATCTCTGAAACTCCTCCGACAATCTCCAACAATCTCCTTTTCTGATAATCTCCTTTCCGACAATCTCCTTTTTTGATAAGCCTTTTTCCGACTTTTTCCGAAATCTCCATTTAAACATCCTTAGTCATCCTTCAGAGATCAATCTCCCGATCTTATATCCATAAGTCCTATCTCCGACTTCATATTCATTTCCATATTCGCCCATCTCGGAATTCCACATCTTGTATCGTTACCTGTTATGTCTCTGATTCGGCACCCTCAGTTATTCCTTCAATACGCTTGTTGTACATCCCTTTCTCTAGTTTTGAATATTGATTGTTCATTATCATTGGTCATATTGCCTATCACATATATTGACTTATACAATCAGTCTTGCATATTGATTGTATTCCAATCATCTTCATTCTGACATCCCGAAACCCTTATCTCCAATCTAAACTCCGATTTTTCCGAAAGGCTAATCCTTACCTTTAATCCTCTTCAAACACCATTCCACTCTTCTCCGATTTTCTTTGACGTTTTCCGAAAATACTAGTTTAAGTCTTGACTAGCCATCTTGTCATTGATCCTTCCATAGATCTCCGACTATTCCAACATTCTCTGAATTCCGACTTGTCAAGAAATCCAAAATACCAGGGCACAAGAATCCAAGAGGGCGCAACCCATAAGTTGAAGCTAAGCCTGTCTGATCCCAATATTCCAATATTTCCGACGTTTTCCACAACTCCGGTGAAAAGCAATATGGTCTTTAAGAGCTAAACTTACAGGCCTGAAGCCAAATCCTATTCCCACTCATTCTATGCCACTCCCAGCGTCATGCAGGTGCTCAACTTCGAGACCACAAGTTAACTGTTCTGAACATCCTCAATCGGAATGGTGGGGTCCAGGGATGACGAAGATCAAAGTCATCATGTAAGTGATCAACTCTAGATCTGAAGTCGTCAACGTTTAACATGCTACAGTCGAAAGTTGTGGGCAACAAAGCATTACGAAGGAGATGGAACAAATAGACGAAACCACCTACAGAACAAACAGTGTTTGTGATTGGCGGCATAGGTAGAAAGTAAGAGACAGCTTGTGCCACCTCAAGCAATGCCAAAATGGACATGAGCATTGTTTATTTGTCTTTCAAAACAGAAGGAACTCCTTTCTAAACTCACAATTGACCACTACAGGCAAACAATAAATAATATTTATAAGTACTGAACATTGTTGCCAGTCACTGGAGAAACCCAGAATGGCAAAGCGAGAAGCCAAAGGAAGGGTACATTCCTCCTCATGGTCACACAAATGTTGTTGCAACTTAGTAAGCAAAGAGCACCTGCACTGGCAAGTGTGAGATTCCAGTGAAGGTCCATCAGGTGGCAGATCAGGCTGATGCCATAACCAGCACCTCTGATTAACATTCCCACAGATGTGTTAGACCACTGCGGTAATGGAGGCCTATGTTAGATCCCAGATCCAATACTGTGTTATTCCGACATCTCCATCTTCTCCAATAAGCTTTTTCCGCTCATCCCGATAAACCCTTCTCCGCTTACACTGGAGGCAAATAACAATTTTCTGAGTCAGAAAATCTTTCAGAAAATCTTCAGAATCTGCCATGTTTCCTAAGGACTTTCCGGGGACAGAAAACTGCCAAAAAACCTATGGTTTTTGGAGAGTTTTCTGTCCCCAGAAAAACCTCATGAAATTCTAGAAATGTGCCCCAGAAAATTGTACAAGAAATACTTGCCAAAACCAATGATTTTCTGACAATTTTCTGAGTCCAAGAAACTTAGAGAATATTGTGGATTTCCACAGGTTTTTCTGCAACCAGGAAAGCTTGCGAAAATCTTGCAGAAAACCATGGTTATTTACCAGTTTTCTGATCAAGGAAACTCAATAAATGAGTTTTTTGAACCAGGAAATTGTGGGGAATCAGAAAACTGTTAAATAACCATGGTTTTCTGCAAAGTTTTTGCAAGCTTTCCTGGTTGCAGAAAAACCTGTGGAAATCCACAATATTCTCTAAGTTTCTTGGACTCAGAAAATTGTCAGAAAATCATTGGTTTTGGCAAGTATTTAGTCTTCCACTTTCCCCTTTACTCGTTGGATACCAGCACTTATATTCATTTAGTATAGTATTATTTAGTATACGTAGAGATAGCGATAATGCATTCGCATAAGGGGCAAACGTGATGCACCTTAAACTTTAGTACGGGCACTGGCCAGTTTCGTCAAACAGCCTTTTTAGCCGTTTGCGGACTATTTCAAACAATACAGTAGTCGATTTACACAGGAACTAGTCTAGACTATTACTTCTCTAATAGATGAGATAATCCTAGTAGGGGTTCGGCTGGCCGTAGTACACCCGGACCGACCAGGGACGACGTAAACTATAGGTTCCCACTCGAGTTGTGGTCGAGTGATCTGAGGGTCGGGTGGACATGTCGTAGGTTAACTTTGGGTCATTCTGGTCATGGAGTCCCATGAGTATCTGTGAACATCGGATGGATAATCGTATACGACACTTATTGGGGTGAGACATACTCATGTATGGACTCCATTACCATAATGACCCAAAGTTATCCCACGACATGGTACACGTACACGTAGATGGTCACAGTTGTGGAGACCTGCTCACCGTGACGTTACGGTTGTCACGACTGTGTTACACACGAGTGACAGACACTGTCTCGTGGAGATTTTGGAAAATACACGTTTACTTTTATAAAATTACATATTTATAGTCAAACGTATCCTCTTGTACTTAGACTACAACCGATGTAGTGTGTACACAACACGAGTAACAGTGGTTGTTACTCGAACTACTAAAGGGGGTTTCGACTAGATAAAAAATGATTTATTCCAAAACCGGTCACAAAAAACAGTACATCTTACACTTAGGTTACAGTCTAAACAGTATGTACGTAGTACACGTAACAACCGTGTAACAGACTTGTTAGAGTGAACCTTGAATTGAAACGAAAAAGTTTATTGTAACATAAAATCTCAAGATCAACTCATCTTGTACTTATAGTGGAACCTAAAATACGTCTGTAAATGGATGTACGTTCCATGTAGTCAAACGTTAAAATCCTCAGTGTCCCCCTCACAGAACTTACAAGGGTGACCGACGTCGACATAAAAATGGGAAGAAATTAGGTCTCGGACTAGGGAAGAAGGTCTTCCGAACCGGAACAGATGTTGGAACGTACGGTGGAACGTGAAGGGAAAACCGTGTAGAGAGAGAAGAAAGGTTAGTGTCGACATCCCAACAAGAGGAACGGATGCAATGGTCATGGGAACGTCCTGAAGAACCGACCTCGTCCTAAACTCAGAAGTCACAGTCTACTCGACGGTAACCAACTCAGACTCGGACGAAGAAACTGGAGGACAACGAAGACAAAGACGAACACCCCACGGAAACATCGTAGTAGGAGTATCATACGGAGTGTAGTAAAAGGGTGAAGAGGAGGTCGAATTAGGTTTCCGTGGTTAAGAGACTCCCACCCATAGTCTCAGAACTGTTTTCTTACAGTTATCTCTCTCCGTCATCATCCTCCCATCTCACCAGTCAGTTCCCGTATCTTTCTCACGTCCACTGGTTTATAGGAACAGTATACATTCCCCCGTAGGTACCTGACATTCTGCTTACGGAGATTGGGTTCACATATTGTTCCTGTCGTTTATATGTACTCGATAGATGACGAATACATCTACACACCTCTGGTCCCCGTAGATCTATCTTTTTATAGATTTCCGATAGTTGGTTAGTTATACACGTCGTAATAGATGGTTAGTCTCTATGAACTCTATTGGACGACTTTCTATTGACCCCTACCTCACAATCCAGATAGTACACAGGTACTATCCAGTCCCTGTCTGATTCTATTCCTCTATTCTTCCTACACTACGACCCATGCGTGAGGGGTCCTCAGATGGTCTGGTATCTCATCCTTGATGTGAAATCATTCACACGTTCGGATCGTTATGTGACGTTCGTACCTCAAGGGGAATGTCAGTAAGATATAGTTGAGCCTCCACACTTATGAATCGAGTACCGGAACAAACAGTCCATACGTGAATATACGATAAATTCTTTAGTGGGACAAGTTGTACAGTTTTTACACAGGGGTCAGTACACTGAGTACTTCAACGTAGATAGGAACTTGGTGTGTAACTTCTGGGTATGTATCAACCCTGTAGGAGGAGGGAGAAACTATCCGATTAGAACAGGAATCTGTCTATCAAATCTGGAAACCCACCTAAGTGACAGTGTAGTCACCGTCTACGTACTGTCGTGACCCACGAAGACGATCGACTTCCATAGGGTGATACAGAAACAGTATACGTGTGACTGAGGAGAAACGTCGGTGATTCCAACGTAAGAGATGTAAGGTCGACAGGGTGTATATACTATGTCCCGTCGTTATAACCACTCGGTGATTTTCCAAGTGATTGGTTGTCTGATTTATGGTAAAGACCATACCGAAAACGTCTCGTATTGAAGTAACTACTTCATGTGGTACCAGTGTTTTTTCCGTATAAGTTAGATTTGTTGTTGAACGTACACGTTCGAAGAATCAAAAGACTGTAACAGTCACCGAATGATAGGAATAACGTCTAGTGATAAATTAACCTATAACATTTTTTAGAATAACAAATGTTTTTGTCTGACTCGGTTATTACATATATCACTAACCGTGTCCATTGGGGACCCATACTTTTGTGACTGGGCATGGGTTGGACGCGCGTTGGGAATGGACACTGCACCCATGCCCCAAAAAGACCTAATACGTGCCCACGTGGTACCCATACCCGGTCGTTTGAGACGGTCGGGAGGTGGTGGAGGTGGTGACGAGAGGTGGGGGTGGAGGTGAGAAGGGGTGTATGACTTGGAGTCCTCCAAGTCCACTTCGATGTGACTACCTCCTAGTCGTATATGTCCACGCCCACGTCAACTTCTACTGACGTGCCGGTGAAACTGGTATAACAGTATCATTTACCTCAACTGACCTAACTGAAGGTAACACAAAAGTAGGTGACGTCATCGCCACGTCCGTCCCCTCGTCTACCGTACCTCCCAAGGAAGCTGTCGTGCAGGTACATCCCGTACTGTGTCAACACCCACTGGGTGTCCATAACTTGGACGCCTAGGTCTATGGACAAAGGGTGTCCAATCGGGGTCCACGTCCGGACTGAGATCATGGAGTGTCCATATGGACACCCATAGACCCACTTATGTGTACTATAAATAATATAAAAACTAGATTCATGTATCAACTCGATGGATGTTACTGTGATGTAGTAATGTACTGGACTTACCTACCAGTGTACTGATGGTAAGTGGTGGTTGTTTGCAGTTAGTGTAGGTGTGTACGTTTGAGTTGGTGTAACATGTATTGTCACCATACATTGGTATTCAACCCGGAAATAAGTAAATAAATAAGAAAGTAAATGACAGGAAGATCGGACGACAGTACAAAGACGTCTCTGGTGACGGTGAGCGTTACTGAAGACGGTAGGGTAGACGGGGTAGGTGTTTGTGTGGACCTTTCGTGTATTCATCAACAGTAGAGGTTTCGACAGTGAGACCCCTCACGATTACAATCTTGAGTATAGGTAAGAGACTAAAAGGGAGACTAAAAGGTTGTTAGAGGAAAGGTTGTTAGAGGTTTTGAGGAGGAGGTTGTTAGAGACTGTTTAGAGGAAAAGGATGTGAGAGGTTGTTTAGAGGAAGAGGCTGTTAGAGGCTATTAGAGGAAAGGTTGTTAGAGACTGTTTGGAGGAAAAGGATGTGAGAGACTGTTTAGAGGAAGAGGCTGTTAGAGACTGTTAGAGGAAAAAACTATTCGGAAAGAGGCTGAAAAAGGCTTTAGAGGTAATTTTGTAGGAATCAGTAGGAAGTCTCTAGTTAGAGGTAGAATATAGGTACAGGATAGAGGCTGAAGCATAAACAAAAGGCATAAGCGGGCACAACCTTAAGGTGTAGAGTATAGTAATGGACAATACAGAGACTAAGCCGTGGGAGTCAATAAGGAATTTATCCGAACAACATGTAGAGAAAGAGATCAAACTTATAACTAACAAGTAATAGTAACCAGTATAACGGATAGTGTATATAACTGAATATGCTACTCAGAACGTATTAATATAAGGTTAGTAGAAGTAAGACTGTAGGGCTTTGGGAATAGAGGCCAGATTTGAGGCTAAAAAGGCTTTCCGATTAGGAATGGAAATTAGGAGAAGTTTGTGATAAGGTGAGAGGATTAAAAGAGACTACAAAAGGCTTTTATGATCAATTCAGAACTGATCGGCAGAACAGTAACTAGGAAGGTATCTAGAGGCTGATAAGACTGTAAGAGGCTTAAGGTGAACAGTTCTTTAGGTTTTATGGTCCCGTACTCTTAGGTTCTCCCGCGTTGGGTATTCAACTTCGGTTCGGGGTTAGGCTAGGGCTATAAGGCTATAAAGGCTACAAAAAGGTGTTGAGGCACTTTTCGTTATACCAGAAATTGTCATATAAGTTTGATGGTGAGAACTAAGAATGTTATTGAAGACTATAGGTTAAGGCTAGTGGATGTAGACTGGTAGATACAGGAATGGTCGTTGGAAGGTTGGTTGATCCTCTTGAAAAAGTTGTGGTCAAAAAAGGTTACCGTTACTACAGTTAGGAGTTATGTTAAGGTTGTTACCACTGTTCGAGTTTGTACTGCTACTTCTATAGTTTTGGTTAGTTCAAAGGTTCCTCTTATGGATGGGAAGTAAGAATGGAAGGTGTGGGAAAAAAGGACTGTTAAGGGTCAAGGAACGCATGTAAGACTGGTTTGAGGCTATAGAGGCTTTGGTTCTGAAAGGCTGTAGGAAATGGACCAGTGACATGTTTCTTAACAGGGTTTAGTAGAAGGCTATCCTCTCGATGTTAGGCTCGACGTTAGTCGTGTAGTGTGTCCGAGGTTGAACGTTCAGATTTGTCGACGTTTCTGGAGTCATGTCTGTTTAGCCGTAGTTGTGAGACAGGTAAAAAGGCTCCGAGAAAGGTGTGAAAGGATATTAGGGCTAAAACTAAAGAATAGTAAAAGGTTTTTTGAGGCTGTGGTGAGGAATACTAAAGGCTGTGGTAGGAGGTACAATTAAGGTTTAAGATCACCTGTTATAAAGGTGAAGAATAAGAAAGGCTGAAAAGGCAAAGGCTGAAAAAGGAGTTCAGATTTGTGTGAAAACCCTTAGGGCAAAAAGGCTCCCAATTAGAAGTTGGGAGGCTGGTGTTGGATCAGTATTTAGGTCATCCGATAATTATACGGTTAGGCAGGTAGACAGGTCGTTAGTTAGGTCCAACAATGATGGTATACCACATCGTGGTGAACTAAAACTGACAAGACTGTACGACCCTGTGTTGACTGGGGGGTTGATGTTAGGCAACTAACTGTCCCATATCCCATCATGGATCAAGGTGTAAGGAGTTGTCGTTCAGTTCTGGCTGAGGCTGTATACAGGGACACCGTTGAACGTTAAGCGTTAAGGTGTTTAGGCTTTTAGGCTTTTAGGCTAACACCTGTTGGGAGGCTGGGTGAGTTTAGACACAGTAGGATCTGATACGGAACTGTTAAAAAACAGAATCGTTCAACTGTGTATGTTCTAAAAGTCGTTGAGTAAAGGTTTTCCTTTTAGGCAGTATTGGTAGCTAAGAAGGTGTAAAAGGCTGGGAAGTTAAACGGAACTCCCTCCCTCTCTTAGTGGGGAATCCTTTTGAAATAAGGAATAGAGATCAATTCGACCTTATTGGGGTTGTCAAGTAATTGTTCCGAGATCGATATCCTGGGTGGGTTGTAAAAAGAGGTGTGTCATGAGGCTATGAAGGAGTGTCTTCTTTATTCCACCGGAAAGACCAAGACGTAGTTAATAGTCGTCTAAAGAGGTTGTGTAGGCTGTGGCTAAAGAGGCTTTATGTTGTGACTAAAGAGACTGTAGGTACTAAAAAGGTTGTAAAAGGCTGGGAGATCTAAAGTTGTTAGTGATAGATACCAGGAACAGTTGTGGGTAGACAAGACGTAAGTTTCCTGTTGTTTACCTTTTGGTGGAAGTCTAAAGCAATGCTAAAGATAACTTACCACACAATACGGGAAGCAAGAATGATTACGGAGTTCAACAGAAGTTAGGACAAGTTGTAAACTGCTGTAAGTAGAAAAGGTAGGGATAGTGTACCTGTTGAGGAATAGGTAGAGTTAGTAACCTATTTTGGGTTCTGAAACAATCGCTGTAAGGCTAAGGTTTTTAAAAGTCAGGAAGGTGTTAAAGGTTGTTAAAGTTCTGGTAGTACCTTAGTAGAACGAGAGTAAGAGAAAAAGTTCAGAAAGTTGGTTCCCGTGGTGGAGTAAAAGGTTTGTAAAGGCTATGATAGAGGTAAAAGGTGTCAAGACAACTTTTGGTCATAGTGTCGTTGTAGGAGTTACTCTCGGAAGTGAAAGCGTTAAAGGAAGTAACCTAAAAGGCTCAAGGCTGAAGTTTAGAGGCTAAGGCTAAAGGTTGAAGTTCAAAAGGTTATAAAAAGGCTGAATTGAGGTAAAAAGACTATAAAAGACTGAAGTACTGGGTAAAAGGGATAAGGCTAAGGGATAAGTGAAGTTTAGAGACTAAGGCTAAAGGCTGAAGTTAAAGACTGAAGTTAAGGACTAAGACTCTAAGGTTGAAGTTCCAAAGACTGAAGTTAAAGGTGGAAGTTCAAAAGGCTGAAGTGTTAAAAGGTAAAGGCTGTAAAAGGTTGTAAAGAGGTGTAATCTCTTTAGGTGTGTGATAAAAAGTAGATCCTTAATGTTGCGGTACTATGAAGTTACTGTTAAGTTGTACCTTAAAACGTTAGAAACTTTAAAAGTTCTGAAGTTCGCAGTAGAACTTGAAAAAAGTGTGTAGGTTTAAAGGCTGTGTTTAACGTGTTCTTATGGACGTATGGTAAAGTAGGTAGGTGAGAATAAGGCTTACAGGGTTGTGTTTAGACTGAGAAATTTATCTGCTACCCTACAGATAGATTCTCCCCTCATCGCTGATACGGTCGGAATAAGACAGTGTGTTAAAGGTAGGTAGTACTGGTAGGAAGTCGACAGTAGCAGGGAAAAGGCTGGGTGTAGGTAATTGAGGTGTCAGGCACATCACAGTGTACCTAGTGTTTTTGGAGTCCTGGTGGACTGTTCTTGTAAGGGACTGGGTCATAAGGTTGTGGAAAGATAAGGCTGTGGGAAATAAAGGAAAGACTTTAGGAAGATGAGAAAGGCTTTGGGAAGATGTGAAAGGCTGTGGAAGAAAAGGTTGTGGGTAGACAAGAAAGGTTTTGGAAGGTTTTAAGACTTTTTAAGGCTGAATTGAGGTAACGTGGGACAAAAAGCTCTGTTGTCAGAAAGGTGAGATAGAGATGTTATAGGGCTTCTAGTAAGGTAAAGACCTAGGGACAGTTCGTTCTAAGAGTCAGTAAGACTGTGTAAGACATTGGGTAGGGCTGAGGCTTGTTCTGGAATGTAGAAACACGTTATAAAGTTCTGCTTCGTTCGGAAGAGGCTGTTAAGGCAGCAAAAGGCTGTTAGGACTTTAGGGCTATAAAAGCTGTTAGGTGGGAAACTTGTAGGAACAAAGGTGTTACAGGTGGATAGAACAGTTAGACCTTAAGAAGTGGAACAAGAAGATACAGATAAAGGAAAAGGCTAAAGGTAGTGTGTCCAAAAGGCTACTTTTGGGAAAATGATATAATGAAAAGGTAGTAAGTTAGGGGATAGTTGTGGAAACATCACAGGAGTAGAACTCCGGGATGAGGAGGAAGAAGGGGTTGAGGCGAAGAGGTGAAAAAAGACGAAAAAGACGAAAAAAGGTGTAAAGGTAAGTAGTGTAAAGGTGGGGATAACAGAAAAGGCGAAAAAAAGGCTAAAAAAGGCTAAAAAAGGCTTTTGCGGTAGGTCAAGGTAAGATGAAGTAGAGTGTCAGGCTGAGATGAGGCTGTAGAGGTAGAGGTGAGACTAAAGGCTGTAGAAAACGTCTTCTAGGTCGGTAATATGGACCGTGTAGTTCCAGGAGGTTATACACCTAGAAGGAGGTTACAGAAAAGGCTGTAAGGAGTAAAGGAAAGACTGTAAGGAGGTTGTAAAGGAACAGAAAGGCTGTAAGGAGACTAAAGGAAAAGACTTTTAGAGGACTGTAAAGAGGTTGTTTAAAAAGGTGTAGGAACAAGTGTTGGAAGAGGTAAAGGACAAGTTTAGGAATAGGTGGTTGAAGATGTAAAAGACGGATAGTGTGTGTGAGTACCGTCCGGTAAAGTCCTGGGAAGGTAAAAAGGTTAGGTACAAACACGTCCTATCGGACACCCGAACTGTTACGTGTCACGTGGAGGTCAAAAGAGGTAAGCAACTAAAAGGCTGTAAAGAGGCTGTACCGGAAAAAGTGCGATACTAATGGAGACCGTGTTTTAGGGATGGGAATGGTGAAAAGGACGAAAGGTGAACAAAAGACGGGTGAAGCGGAGTTCGGTAAAGACAGGGGTACGTTAGAGGTGTTCGAGTAAGTGTCAAACAGTAGGTTCGATTAGTGCTAACGCCCTTATCTTGTACTTCCCTTATTGTTGAGTTCCTCAAAAGAGACTTTGTAATTTCGGAGCTCCCGAGCCGGAATTTCCCCTCTATGAGAAATCTTGGGTATAGGTAAGAGACTAAAAGGAGACTAAAAGGTTAGAGGAAAAGAGGTTTTGAGGAGGAAGAGGCTGTTAGAGGAAAAGAGGAAGAGAGGTTGTTAGAGGAAAAGACTATTAGAGGAAAGGCTGTTAGAGGAAAAACTATTCGGAAAAAGGCTGAAAAAGGCTTTAGAGGTAAATTTGTAGGAATCAGTAGGAAGTCTCTAGTTAGAGGGCTAGAATATAGGTATACAGGATAGAGGCTGAAGTATAAGTAAAGGTATAAGCGGGTAGAGCCTTAAGGTGTAGAACATAGTAATGGACAATACAGAGACTAAGCCGTGGGAGTCAATAAGGAATTATCCGAACAACATGTAGGGAAAGAGATCAAAACTTATAACTAACAAGTAATAGTAACCAGTATAACGGATAGTGCATATAACTGAATATGTTACTCAGAGCGTATAACTAACATAAGGTTAGTAGAAGTAAGACTGTAGGGCTTTGGGAATAGAGGAGATTTGAGGCTAAAAAGGCTTTCCGATTAGGAATGGAAATTAGGAGAAGTTTGTGGTAAGGTGAGAAGAGGCTAAAAGATGCAAAAGGCTTTTATGATCAAATTCAGAACTGATCGGCAGAACAGTAACTAGGAAGGTATCTAGAGGCTGATAAGGTTGTAAGAGACTTAAGGCTGAACAGTTCTTTAGGTTTTTTATGGTCCCGTGCTCTTAGGTTTCCCGCGTTGGGTATTCAACTTCGATTCGGACAGACTAGGGTTATAAGGTTATAAAGGCTGCAAAAGGTGTTGAGACCACTTTTCGTTATACCAGAAATTCTCGATTTGAATGTCCGGACTTCGGTTTAGGATAAGGGTGAGTAAGATACGGTGAGGGTCGCAGTACGTCCACGAGTTGAAGCTCTGGTGTTCAATTGACAAGACTTGTAGGAGTTAGCCTTACCACCCCAGGTCCCTACTGTTTCTAGTTTCAGTAGTACATTCACTAGTTGAGATCTAGACTTCAGCAGTTGTAAATTGTACGATGTCAGCTTTCAACACCCGTTGTTTCGTTGTGTTCAAACAACACTAACCGCCGTATCCATCTTTCATTCTCTGTCGAACACGGTGGAGTTCGTTACGGTTTTACCTTGTACTCGTAACAAATAAACAGAAAGTTTTGTCTTCCTTGAGGAAAGATTTGAGTGTTAACTGGTGATGTCCGTTTGTTATTTATTATAAATATTCATGACTTGTAACAACGGTCAGTGACCTCTTTGGGTCTTACCGTTTCGCTCTTCGGTTTCCTTCCCATGTAAGGAGGAGTACCAGTGTGTTTACAACAACGTTGAATCATTCGTTTCTCGTGGACGTGACCGTTCACACTCTAAGGTCACTTCCAGGTAGTCCACCGTCTAGTCCGACTACGGTATTGGTCATGGAGACTAATTGTAAGGGTGTCTACACAATCTGGCGACGCCATTACCTCCGGATACAATCTAGGGTCTAGGTTATGACACAATAAGGCTGTAGAGGTAGAAGAGGTTATTCGAAAAAGGCGAGTAGGGCTATTTGGGAAGAGGGCGAATGTGACCTCCGTTTATTATTAAAAGACTCAGTCTTTTAGAAAGCTTTTTAGAAGTCTTAGACGGTACAAAGGATTCCTGAAAGGTCCCTGTCTTTTGACGGTTTTTTTGGATACCAAAAAACCTCTCAAAAGACAGGGGTCTTTTTGGAGTACTTTAAGATCTTTACACGGGGTCTTTTAACATGTTC
>MU134633.1:4451-29125 GCA_015039355.1 Ramaria rubella
GCATTGCTCCTTTTGGAGCATTGCGAATTGCTCAGAGGCACTAGGTAGTGCCTCTGCTGAGTGGTGTGTTTGGGACGCTTTGGCGTCCATGGATACTAGTTCGTGTGATACTTGCACTGGTGCAAGTGTGGTAGTGAGTGGCAAAAAACCTTGAAGCGGCAATGAAATCGTCGCTTAAAATCAGAGCGAGTGTGCCCGATGCATCATGTGACTAATTTCACGTGACGCTGTCACATCGCACGAATTGTCGACACAAATCATGTTCGTGTCGAGTCCTTTTTATTAAGGACTCCTTGTCATCTTTCTCATGCCTTATGAGGCATGACTAGGGGGGGCCTCTAGCGGCTTCCTAACTCCCCTTAGTTCTAGATAAACATCTAGCGCTTCTAACTCTCTGCATGCAGAGAGTGGTTCCCAGGTGACATCTCCCAATGTCCATCTTACTTGTAACTCCAGCTTGGAGTTACTAGTCCAGTGATGAGCCAGGATCTCATCTATGAACCATTCTGGTTTGTCTTCTTTCCCAAAGTCGTACATATGATTTACATCACGACGAGGAAATCATTCATCGTCATTGGGTATATGCGGTCAAATTAGACTCGCATGAAACTTTGGTAGTATCCTCTGAGCCGTGAGCTCTGGGGGTAACTCAAGTTTCACTGTAGAACTGGAATTATCCACTTCTATAACTGAGTATGGCCCAATATAATTGGGTACCAATTTCTTTGCCCGTCCTTTAGGTAAGGACAGGTTCTTTGTAGACAGATATACTAGCTGTCCAACTTCGTACGTCGTTCCTTGACGGCGTCTGGTATTAGCAGTGTCTGTCTGCTGTACTCAGCTCGCGATGATTGCATCGTGAGCAGCAATTAAGTTCCACAACACTTGTTGTGCGAACTGCTGCACTCCTCTAAATGTAGTATCCACTGATAGCACCTGCCCGATACGGGGCAAGTATCCGCTGTTCAATTTGAATGGTGCATATCCTGTGGTCGCGCTGACTGAGCTGTTCAGTGCAAACTCTACCATTGGGCATTTCTCGGCCCAATCCTTCTGATCACTCTGCACTACCGTGTGGAGTATTTGCCCTACAGAACGATTCGCTCGTTCTGTCGCTCCATCCATCTGCAGGTGGAATGCTGTGGACATGAGCAGCTTCGTGCCCATTATACGCTGCAATTCCCTCCAGAATATGGAGGTGAATTTGGAGTCGCAATCCGATATTATCGAGTCCGGTACTCCATGCAGCCGTACTACCTCTTTGAGGTATAACCACACGACTTGTTGCACAGTCACTCTCGTTGTAGTTGGGACTAGATGCACCATGGACGTGAGTCTGTCAATCACGACCAGTAAATAGTCGTGACCCTTCGATTCCGGCAATGGACCAACAAAGTCCATTTCAATAGACTGCCATGGTCTATCAGGTATCGGCAGGGTATGCAATAACCCTGCTGGTTGTCTATTGTCCTTCTTTGCAGCCTGACAGGCTGCACAGGATACACAGAACGACTCTATGTCGGCTGCCATTCCCGACCACCAGTACGATCACCTGATGTAGTTGTCGGTTTTGAATTGCCCAAAGTGGCCAACTACTCTATGTGCATGATCGATGATTATCTCGACCATTCTCCTCCCCTTGGAAAAAACTTCCTGGGGAAGACACACTACATCTTTCTTGAACTGGTTCTTTGTCCAAACCAGTCCGTTTCTCACCCCAAATCAAGGGTGAGCCTCAGGATTTGCCAACACTTTCTTGAGTATTGGATCTGTTCCATAGCCATTGGCTACAGCTCGTTTTAGGTCAAACTCATGTTCTACACGTGAGCATAGACTCTCTGAGTCTGCACCTGACGTTGTAGCTAGTACATTGTCCTCCTCATCACCTTCCACTTGTGTGGGAGGTTCTTCCCCTGCTTGCTTCATCTGCTGCACGTCTATGACACGTTTCTCTGTCACATCTTGTAATCGTTGCAACCGTCATGCTGTGGCCATTCGTATTTCTACAAATCTATCTGTTGGGAGAAATTCTCCTTCTGGGTCTAGCCGCGCATCTGCGTCGACATATTCTTCTGCTGGGTGATGTTCACCCTGCTTGTCATTCTCGTAGTAGCGTGACAGACAGTCGGCTACTTTGTTCTCCACCCCTGGTACATGTACCATGGTATAGTTGAATCTGGAGAGAAATTCCCACCAGCGCACCTGTCTGTCAGACAGATGCTGTTGTGTCCCGAAGTATTCAAGACCTTTGTTATCCGTCACCAGTGTGAACTGGCGACCTAGCAGCTTATCCTCCCACTTCATAAGTGCTTCAAGGATAGCAATCGTCTCGTGCTCATGGGTTTTGTAACACTGTTGCGTGGGACTGAACTTCTTTGATAGAAATCCTGCTGGACGACAAGTCGTCCAGTCCAGATCTTGTTCGTAAACTGCCCTGACTTCAGATTTGGAACCGTCGGTCACAACCCAAATGGGTTCTGAGCTAGCATGATTTATTGGCTTCAGAATTGGAGCCTTACATACGCTTTGATGGATTCAAAGCACTTATCCATCAAGGGTGTCCATTGAAACGTCCTATTATTGCATGCACTTCCTGATAAGGGAGTTGTATACGCCGTCAAATCTGGCATATATGGTGCCAAATACTGCACGAGTCCTAGAAATCGTTGGACTTCGTTAAATGTTCGAGGTCTTCTCCAACCTCGAACCTTCTCCATTTTATCCGCATCGGCATGTATGCCCTTGTCATCTATTCTGTGACCAAGGCACTCCATACGATGCGAATACAAATCGATCTTGGATCGATTTCCGCTGAGAAACAAATGTGCCTCACTTCAAATATCAAACACCTGTCGAAGGTGTTTTTCGTGCTCTTCTATAGAGCTTGAATAGATAAATATATCGTCCAAGTATACGTGGACTGATCGACCAATTTGGTTACGAAAAATCAATGTCATGAGACGTTGAAATGTAGACGGCGCATTACAGTCGCCAATCTGCATAACCAGGCTTTTGAATGTACTGAATATAGTCGTAAAGGCCGTCTTGTTGATGTCCTCCTTGACTACGCATATTTGTTCGTACGTGTCGGACATGTCAAGCTTGGATCGATGCATAGCACGAGCTACGTCATGCCGAATCGTATCCTGGTCTGGGAAGGGCATAATGTCCTTCACCGTGTTGTCATTGTGTAGATGTAAGTCTATCGCTATTCTGAGCTTCCTGTTTTTCTTCGGAATGCATAGCGCTGGTGCTGCAGAACGTACTGACGCTGCTACCCACCAACCAGCAGTGGTATACCGGTCGACTTTGTCAATCAGTTCATTTCGAAGTGCTTCCAGGCACTTCGGTAGTCGATAATGAAACTGTTTGGTTTCATCCACGAACTTAATTTCATGGTTAATCTCCCTCCACGGAGGAAGTTCTAATGGCACACCTCCAAAGAGGTCTGTGTACTCTAGCTCCCATCTTTCCCTGAGTTTGGGAAAGTCCTCAGCCGTCAATAACGGTTGCTTGGAGCCAGTACCTCCTTTTGTCTAGTTCGCCACTTGGTGGCTCCTCCTCCCTTTCTTGAGCACTCCCTGAGTGTTCAACCACTTCTTCCAACCGTGCACCTGCTATGCGTGGTTTGTTCTTCCACTGCAGGCAATTCGGCTTGATATGCCCGACCTGTCCACACTCATAGCACGTTATCTCTGTGCTACATCCCTCACCCCCTGAACCTCCAGAAGGTTTTTGCGAAGGACATTAAGCTACGATAGCTCCAGCTTTTTGCATAGCCTGTACCCCTGCTTGGGGTATACTCGGCCTCGTTTTGGCTTGAGGTTGAGCGTTAGGTGGACGATATATCGTCTGCTTCACAGTAGGACGGCTTCTGTGTGTTAGGAGCTCGGGATGAGCTCGGCCCAGCCTGATTTCGACTAATTGTCGACGTTGGCTTTGCCTGCGGTGCATGTGCGCTGCTAGGTTCCGTTCTTCGCGACCCGATGTCATATCAAGACGCATCCTCTACCACCTTTGCGGCTTCATATAATTCAGTTATTGCACTGAATTCTGTCGTATAGCCTAATTTTAAGACTTCATGATGCAGTGCTTCTCTAAGCGCTGCTATGAACCGTTTGCGGATCGTATACTCATCTGGCAGATGTATCATCCACACCGCATACTTCATAATATTGTTCAGTAATTCCTGAACGGTTCTGGTCCCTTGCACAATTGTATTGAACTTATTTGATGCATGCCTGTGCATGAGTGCGTGAAGGAATCGCTGTTGTAACCCAGCGATTGCACTTTCCAGGGTCCAGTCGATTACGACTCGATCATGACGCTCGATATTTCGAGTGTACCACTCCAATGCTTCACCCTTGAGGCGCGTGCCTAAATAATTTAATTGGAGTTCCGTGCTGGACGGTCTCAATAGACTATTCATGC
The DNA here is from genome assembly GCA_015039355.1 of Ramaria rubella. Classification (NCBI taxonomy): domain Eukaryota; kingdom Fungi; phylum Basidiomycota; class Agaricomycetes; order Gomphales; family Gomphaceae; genus Ramaria; species Ramaria rubella. The sequence continues at coordinate 8,883 of MU134633.1, forward strand.
CTAACCATCTCAGGATCCCTGAGACAAAGTTCTTGAATTCTTCAAGGTCCACTTTCCCAGCATATTCTGCTGGGTGAGGGAGTTTTACTCTGGCTTTGGCAAGCACGGATTTGTCTGGCTCACTGTCCTTGTGTTTCTCAAGGGCAGCTCGCACCATCTTTGCAACTCCATCTACATATGCAGACGGATTTCCTCCTGCCTCCTGAATCCTTCGTTCAGGATCTGTGACTGCCAGTGATACCGCACGCGGTATCACTTGTATCTGCCTGTGTGGCCAGGGAACGTGAGTATTCACGTCCTGCTGCACTGGTGGATCGACGATGTCTTTGTTGATCTGATACAATGGTCGACGTTTGTCAGCCGTTAGAAACGCATCCCTCAGTCTATAGCTGCTACTGAGGGCGGATCGAGCTACTCTCGCGGACTCGATCAGTTTATCGAAGGCCTTGCCTTCGATGCCCACAGTATATGCTTCTTCGACTAATTTATCCGCGTGTTTAGCACAGACCTCTAGCGCATGGTGCTTCCGTCGCGCTGCTTTTTGTTTGATCCTATCCCAGTGATCGAACTTGCGTTCAAGACTAACGTGAATGCTAGTCGTGGTACTGACACTATCGGCATCAGACTTCATCATCTCCCACAGTGACTGTTGGGTCACTGCTTTGAGCACTTCTTGCTCATTATAAGTTTTTTTTGATCTGCGAATTCCTTCGTGGATATTTTCTCTATCGCGAGCCTCTGGCTCACAATCTGTCTCTTCCTCAGTACTCCGGCGCGTACTAACGCTGTCTTGCTCTATCATAACACTAGGTTCTCGAAGACCAATCCTAGTGCTTGGCCCAGATGGAGGTGGCATCCTCTGTCTGTCTCGCTTCCTGTGAGCCTTTTCTGCCTCACGGTCTACTTCACGATCCCTATTGGGATTGTTGCCACACTTGGGGGCCTTTCCTCGCAAAGGTCCCTGTACTTCCTCCTCCAAGGACTGTATTAACAGTTCCATACCATCTCCTAATGCTTGGAGTTGGTTTGCAGCTTCATCTGCTGCACGAGCTGCCTCAGCCACTCATTGGCTCACTTCCTGCATAGTGCCTACATTTTTACGGCTCTCTTTGAGGGCCATAATTATCCTGGCAATATGTCCGGTTGTATGTTCATATTGCCGGGTTTCTTCATCCCGGTGCGCCGACCCCTGCTCTATCGTCCCTGTTTGGGATGGTGAACTTCGCGATTTGCGATGTTCTTGGACATGCGGGAGCTGTGACATTCGCAACCCCGGCGAATTGTCCGTGTTGCTCGTCAGCGGCTCTCTTGACTCATCAAGAGACGATCGTAACTTGGACCTAGTTGAAGTTCTCTTCTTTCTCTTAACGGGCGATCTCTCGTCCGTTTCTGATTCCTCCAGTGTGGATCTTCTTGGATCCGCCGATAGTCGCTTTCGACTCCTAGAGTCAGAAACTACGGGTGTGGTAGCTTTATGAGGACTAGTTTCCCTCATCGGCATTCCCATTTGCCTGTCCACATTGTGGGCAGACTCAGTTCTCCTGTCTGGGCCCTTGGTTGTGGCTCCAGACGTATCTGGATCCTCTCTAGATCTAGACGTTTGGCTTCGATTCCTTATCGACGTGATAGATCTATGATCTATCAGCCACACTATGGCATTCTTCTATTGAATTTAGAAGAATAAACAGCAAACATCTGTTTACTGTTTCCAAAGATTCCGGCGAGTGTTAAACTCATCGGTTTCTGGGTAACCAAAGATCAGTTGATCTTTCTTTATCGCAATGCTGCCAATAGAATTGGCAGTCAAAAAAGTGTAAGAGCCTTACTTTGTCACACTAACAGACTGAGCCAATAATGGTATTGGTGTCTGCGATGGTGTGGTTTACAAGTAAAAAAGGTATCTTATGTAATCTACTTGTGGACAACTGTATAGTTGTCCACTATCTACAGGCACCCCTTGTGGGCGGCTTATATAATACAAACCCCATAAGTCACTCTGGTGACTTATATGTCCTAAATAGTAGCATATATGCTACTGTAAGAATCTACATTCTTACACGTGCCTATAGGGCACGATTAGGAAGCTCTCACGGCTTCCTAACTTCCCTCAGCTCTAGATAAGCATATAGCACTTCTAACTCTCTGCATACAGAGAGTGGCTCCCAGGTGACATCTCCCAATGTCCACCGCACTTGCAAGTCCAACTTGGAGTCTATAGTCCAGCGATGAGCCAGTATCTCATCTATGAACCATTCGGGATTGTCTTCTTTCCCAAAGTTGTAAATGTAATTTACATCACGACAAGGAAATCACTCGTCATCATTAGGTATATGCGGACTGATTAGACTTGGATGAAACTTTGGCAATATCCTCTGAGCCGTGAGCTCTGGAGGTAACTCAAGTTTCACGGTGGAGGTGGCATTGTCCACCTTGACAATTTGATATGGCCCAATATAATTAGGCACTAGTTTCTTTGCCCGTCCTTTGGGTAAGGACAGGTTCTTCGTAGACAGATGTACTAGCTGTCCAACCTTGTATGTTGTTCCCTGATGGCGTCTGGTATTTGCAGTATCGGTCTGCTGTACTCAACTTGCGGTGATTGCCTCATGAGCATCAATTAGGTTCCACAATGTTTGTTGTGCGAACTGCCGTACTCCTCTAAAAGTAGTATCCACTGATAGTACTTGCCCGATATGGGGCAAGTATCCACCATTCAGTTCAAACAGTGCATATCCTGTGGTCGCACTGACTGAACTGTTCAGTGAAAAAGAGACCAAACAGCATTTCTCGGCCCAATCCTTCTGATCACTCTGCACTACAGTGTGGAGTATTTGCCCTACAGAACAATTTGCTTGTTCTGTTGCTCCATCCGTCTGTGGGAGGAATGTTGTGGACATGAGCAGCTTCGTGCCCATTATATGCTGCAATTCCCTCCAAAGTATGGAGGTGAATTTGGAGTCGTGATCTGAAACGATCGACTCAGGTACTCCATGCAGGTGTACTACCTCTTTGAGATATAACCACGTGACTTGTCGTGCAGTAACTCTCATTGTAGTTGGCACTCAACGCACCATAGACGTGAGTCTATCACTCACGACTAATAAATAGTCATGACCCTTGGATTCTGGCAATGGACCAACAAAGTCCATTCCAATAGACTGCCATGGTCTATCAGGTATCGGCAGGGTATGCAATAGCCCTGCTGGTCATCTATTGTCCTTCTTTGCAGCCTGACAGGCTGCACAGGATCCACAGAACGACTCTATGTTGGCTGCCATTCCTGACCACCAGTACGATCACCTGATGTACTTGTCGGTTTTGAATTGTCCAAAATGGCCAACTACTCTATGTGCATGATCAATAATTATCTCAACAATTCACCTCCCCTTGAAAAAAACTTCCCAGGGAAGACACGCAACATCTTTATTGAACTGGTTCTTTGTCCAAACCAGTCTGTTTCTCACCTCGAATCTGGGGTGAGCCTCAGGATTTGCCACTACTTTCTTGAGTATTGGATCGGGACCATAGCCATTGGCTATGGCCTTTTGTAGGTCAAACTCACGTTCTACGCGTGAATGTAGACTCTCTGAGTCTGCAACTGACACTGTAGCTAGTACATCGTCCTCCTCATTACCTTCCACCTGTGTGGGAGGTACTTCCCTTGCTTTCTTCATCTGCTGCGGATCCGTGACCCACTGCTCTGTCGCCTCTTGTAGTCGCTGTGACCATCACACTGCAGCCATTCGTATTTCTACGAATTGATCCATTGGGAGAAATTCTCCTTCTGGGTCTAGCTGTGCATCTGTGCCGACGTATTCTTCTGCTGGGTGATGTTCACCCTGCTTATCATTCTTGTAGTAGCACGACAGACAGTCGGCTATCTTGTTCTCCACCCCTGGTACATGTACCATGGTATAATTGAATCTAGAGAGAAACTCCCACCAGCGCACCTGTCTGTCAGACAGATGCTGTTGTGTCTCGAAGTATTCGAGCCCTTTGTTATCCGTCACCAGTGTGAACTGGTTACCTAGAAGCTTATCCTCCCACTTCATAAGTGCTTTGAGGATAGCAATTGTTTTGTGTTCCTGCATTTTGTAATGCTGTTGTGCGGGACTGAATTTCTTTGAAAGAAATCCTGCTGGACGACAAGTCATCCAGTCCGGACCTTGTCCGTAGACTGCTCTGACTCCAGACTTGGAGCCATCTGTCACAACCCAAATGGGTTCTGAACTAGCGTGATTTATAGGCTTCAATATTGGAGCCTTACACGCTAGTGCTTTGATGGATTCAAAACACTTATCCATCAAGGGCATCCATTGAAATGTCCTATTATTGCGTGCACTTCCTGACAAGGGAGTTGTATATGCCGTCAAATCTGGCATATATGGTGCCAGATACTGAACGAGTCCTAGAAATCGTTGGACATCGTTAAATGTTTGAGGTCTTCTCCAACCTCGAACCTTCTCCATTTTATCTGTGTTGGCATGTATGCCCTTGTCATCTATTATGTGACCAAGACATTCCATGCAAGGCAAATAACCATTGATCTTGGATTGATTTCCACTGAGGAACAAATGTGCCTTACGTAATATTTCAAACACCTTTCCAAGGTGTTTTTTGTGCTCTTCAATAGAGCTCGAATAAATGAATATATCGTCCAAGTATACGTGGACTGATCGACCAATTTGGTTACAGAAAATCAGCATCATGAGATGTTGAAATGTAGATGGCGTGTTACAATTGCCAGTCTGCATAACCTGGCTTTTGAACATGCCAAATATGGTTGCGAAGGCTGTCTTATCGATGTCCTCCTCGACTCCGCATATTTGTTCATATGCATTGGACATGTCAAGCTTGGATCGGTATGCGGCATGAGCTACATTGTGCCAGATCGTATCCTGGTCTGGAAAGGGCATAATATCCTTCACTCTGTTGTCATTGCCTAGATGTAGGTCTATCACTGTTCTGAGCTTTCCATTTTTCTTTGGAATGCATAGCGCTGGCACTGCAGAATGTACTGACACTGCTACCTAGGGCTGGGCCATTATGATTAAATTAAAAAATTTGGCATAATTTATTGTAATCATAATGGCTATGTCCTCTCTAAGACAGTTAATTAATCATATGTTTATTATAATGTAATGTAATTGTAATTTAATTGTATTTAATTGTATTTAATCATCTAATCAGTGGAATCAGTGGATATATACACCTTTACAGAAATTTCTGCCCTCTCCTTCTGCTACTCCTCTCCACTGACAGTATGGAAATAGTTGTAGCTGCAGGACATCTCATGAGACTTTTGGAATCTGTTAAAACCCAGATTCATTTCCAGCTTTTCCACTTTTCTCCAATATCCCGATTTATATTCTGATGTGTACCACTTGTTCTACTTATCCCTGCCTTGCCTATATTTAGTTATCTCTTATCAAATTCCCATCTTCGGTCTTATGTTCATATTTTACTCTCACCCCGATTCCATACTCATTCCGTTTCAGATTTCCATATTCGTATCTTTCTGATTTGGCCCATATCAATTCGTTATATACGACTTCTCCTTGTACTTTGTTAGTCAGTTCAAATATTAACCCACCTTGACTCGATAACTTCTCACCTCCACCTCCAAAGTCTTATCCGACCTGTTTCTCCAACTCCTCCAATCCCTCTGACTTCTTCGACATCCGATTTCCAAAATACCAGGACATGAAGGATCCAAGAGGGCGCAACCTATAAGTTGAAGCCGACGTCCATACATTCCGATCTCAACTCCGAATCCCAAACTCCAACATTCCAATAATTCCAACATCCGAAGAGAAGAAATCTAGTTCATAACAGAATCCCACAGACCATATTCATATATCCCCTGTGGCCTATATCAGTGGAATATCAATGGACACCTGGGCAATTTACATATAACTATCATGCAAAATCCATATCCATGATCCTTGTGCTACATGGGTAAGCATAGTGCTTGTGAGTTCTCATGAAGAGTAGAACATCTCACCAGTTCTTCTCTGTACTTGGGGTTGCCTTATTTGCAGTTATTTATACCTGCAATTATTAGGTCATTGATACTTGTACTCTCAAGTTTATTTAGGGAAGATATTGACCAGATCCTGTATCTATACTTGTACTTGAAAGTCAAAGTATGAGTATATACTCTCAAAAGCTCATTATCTAGCATTGAGTGAGTTTTACAAATCCATTGGATAAACATTTATCCATGAGGTTTTTCCTTGCCAAAACTAAAGAAAAATGTTGGGTTATTCATTGGCTAATAGTTTTGAAAAATGTCATGAAAATATCATATATTTTACTAAATTTCTCACTCTTTTTTCTATGATGAAATCATGGATAAATGGTGGTTCTTTTCTGTTGAAAATGTCAATGAAAACCAAGATTGTGCTTACATTTTTGTGGCATGAAATCAATGAATAAATTCATTGTTTCTCACATTTTCTGTCCAGTTCCCATGCTGAGAAATGTGAACTATGTATCAGATTTTCAGGTTCTAAAATTTGAAAAGAAGGCAACATTTTTGGGAGATTTTTCAACCAGAAGGATAATCTGTGAGGAAAAAGCATTTTTATCACATTTTTACACTAAGAATTTGCTCATGCCCCCAGTGCCAACTCACAAGATGCTCCATTGATTAATTACATATGAATACAGACCCCATAATGTATTCTAATCTTAATTTAATATAATGTAAGGATATGTAATCAGGTGGTATATGATTATCTTTGACCATGTAATATAATGTATTTAATCATATGTAATATTTTTTTAATAATAAGTAATGATTATTAGGCCCAACCCTACTGCTACCCACCAACCAGTGGTGGTATACTGGTTGACTTTGTCGATCAGTTCGCTTTGAAGTGCTTCTGGGCACTTCAATAATCAATAATGAAACTGTGTAGTTTCATCCACAAAATCAATTTCATGGTTGATCTCCCTCCAAGGAGGAAGTTCCAATGGCACACCTCCGAAGAAGTCTGCGAACTCTAGCTCCCATCTTTCCCTTGGTGTGGGAAAGTCATCAGCTGGTGCCAGTACTCCCGTTGGTATTTCTGTTGGTACGTTGGTCGGGTAGACCAACATCGATATTCTGTTGCTTTTCCTTTCATTTTCCCTCATCTCACCTCTCGTCTGGTGAGCTCGTCGATGGCTCCACTTGCAATGAGGAGCCATGTGCGAGTCACGGCTTGTGGCTCACTGGTTTGGGTTTAAGGCTTGCAATTCGAGTCCTGCATTCAGCCAGATCCTGGTAGTCTGGCTGCACTTCCCAGGCATTCGCATGGTTCAAAATTACTTCTTTTCCCATACAGATACATCCCTTGCCTCTGAAGTCGAGGGATATCCCTAATTTACGTAGGAATGGTGTTCCTAGTATTGCATTGTAGTAATCTACGTTCGCTATATTGAAGTATTCCTCAATATTGTGCTCACCAAAGTGGATATTGGTGTGTGTTCCGTAGTTGATGGTTGACTTACTGCCAACACATGCTAGCTGTAGACCAATGGGATGTTTGAGTTTGAACATTTTGATGCCTACAGCGGCACGTATGAAGTCCGGAGAGAGCATGACTCCCTCACACCTGCTGTTTAATAGACAGTGGGCTCTGACTCCACCAATCTCCCAATACCCAGAGAAAGTCTGGTTAGCTATATGCACCTGTTTGATGCATGTCTTATCACGCAGTCTGAACTGATGATTGTAGATAGGCTCAATGGTCCTATCTATGACTCCTGCAGGGATACAGAAGTCGTTGTTTTGACTTAAACCACCACTAATTGTGGTAGTTGGTTTCTGCACTGCATATATGTGCCGCCTTTCTTCATATGATCCTCCTAGCAGACGTACTCCATCTGCTTGATCCAAGCTTGGTGTTCTCATATAATCGTCATCATCCCATTGATAGGGCATGAGTTTCAACTGGTAATCAGCGACTAGTTCACCAATTTCACTCTCATGGTCATCCTGGACATCCATTTGCTCATCTAATTTGCCGCTTTGTGGCTCCTCCTCCCCTTCTTGAGCACTCCCTGAGTGCTCAACCACTTCCTCTAACTGTCCACCTGCTATGCACAGCTTGTTCTTCCACTGTGGGCAATTGGGCTTGATATGCCCAACTTATCCACACTCATAGCATGTTAGCTCTGTGCTATGTCCTTGACCTCCTGAACCTCCAGGAGGTTTTTGTGGAGGGCAAGAAGTGGCGGGAGCTTCCACTCCAGCTCTTTGTGTAGCTTGTACCCCTGTTTGGGGTACACTCGGTCTCGTCTCTGCTTGAGGTTGAGCATTAGGCAGATGATATGTCATCTGCTTTGCTGTGGGATGGCTCCCTGTATTGGGAACTCGGGATGAGCTTGCAACAGCCTGACTTCAACTATTTGTCAAACTAGGCTTTGCTTGCAGCACGTGAGCGCTGCTAGACCCCATCTTGCGCAATCCGATATCATATCGGGACACATCCTCTACAGCCTTTGCGGCCTCATACAATTCAGTTATTGAACTGAATTCTGTTGTGTAGCCCAGTTTTAGGACTTCATGATACAGTGCTTCTCGAAGCACTGCTACAAACTGCTTGCGGATCATATATTCATTGGGCAGATGTATCATCCACGCTGCATACTTTGTAATGTCGTTCAGTAACTCCTGAACGGTTTTAGTCCCTTGCATGATTCTGTTGAGCTTGTTTGATGCATGTCTATGCGTGAGTGTGTGTAGGAATCGCTGTTGCAACCCAGCGATTGCACTCTCTAGAGTCCAATCGATCATGATGCTCAATATTTAGAGCATACCACTCCAATGCCTCACCTTTGAGGCGGGTGCCCAAATAGTTCAGCTGGATCTCCATGCTGGACAGCCCCAGTAAACTATTCATGCCTAGCCATCTCAGGATTCCTGAGACGAACTTCTCGAATTTTGTGAGATCTGCTTTCCCAGCATATTCTGCTGGGTGAGGTGGTTTTACTCTGGCTTTAGCAAGCACGGATTTGTCTGCCTCGCTGTCCTTATGTTTCTCAAGGGCAGCTCGCACCATCTTTGCGACTCCATCTACATATGTAGACGGATGTCCTCCTACCTCCTGAACCCTCCATTCAGGATCTGTAACTGCTAGTGATACCACATGCGGTATCACTTGTCTCTGTCTGTGTGGATGTAGTGCGTGATTACTCACATCCTGCTGCACTGGTGGATCAGCAATGTCTTCGTCGATCTGATACAATGGTCAATGTTTGTTGGCCGTTAAAAACACATCCCTCAGTCTATAACTGCTACTAAGGGCAGATCGAGCCACTCTCACTGACTCAATCAGTTTATTGAAGGTGTCACCTTCGATCCAGGCAATATATGCCTCCTCGACTGGATTATCTGCATGTTTAGCATGGAGTTCTAGCGCACAGTGCTTCCGTTGCACTGCCTTCTGTTTGATCCTATCCCAGTGATCGAACTCATGTCCAAGACTAACGTGAGTGCTAGTTGTGGTACTGACACTATCGGCGTCAGACTTCATCATCTCCTGCAGTGACTGTTGGGTCACTGCTTTGAGCACTTCTTGCTCATTGTACATCCTTTTCAATCTGTGAATTCCTTCATGGAATTTTCTCTATTGCAAGCCTCTAGCTCATGATCCATCTCTTCCTCAGTATGCTGGCGTGTACTGATGCTATCTTGATCTAGGGTAGCACTTGCTTCACGAGGACCATTCCTCTTGCTTGGTCCAGACAGAGGTGGCATCCTCTGTCTATCTCGTTTCTTGTGAGCCTTCTCAGCCTCGCGGTTGACTTCACAATCCCTATTGGGATTGTTTCCACGCTCGGGGGCCTTTCCACATAAAGGTCCCTGTACTTCCTCCTCCAGGGACTGTATTAACAGTTCCATACCATCTCCCAGGGTTTGGAGTTGGTTAGTGGCATTGTCCGCTGCAGGAGCTGCTTCAGCCGCTCGTTGGCTCACTTCACACGTAGTGTCTACGTGTTTATGGCTCTCTTTGAGGGCCGTAATCATCCAGGCAATATGTCTGGTTGTGTGCTCATATTGCTGGGTTTTGTCTTCCCAGTGTATCGACCCATGCTCTTCCGTCCCTGTTTGGGATGGCGAACTTTGTGATCTGCGATGTTCTTGAACATATGGCAGCTGGGACATTTGCACTCCCAGCAACTTGTCAGTGTCACTTGTCGGCACTTCTCTTGACTCATTGAGAGATGATCATAACTTTGACCTGGTCAAAGTTCTTCTTGTTTTCTTAATGGGGGATATTTCATCTGTTTCTGATTCCTCCAGTGTGGATCCCCTTAGATCCACCGATACTTGCTTTCGACTCATGGAGTCAGAAGCTACGGGTGTTGTAGTTCTACGAGGACTAGCTATCCTCATTGGCATTCCCATTTGCCTGTCCACGTTGTGGGCAGTCTCAGCTCTCCTGTCTGGGCCTTTGGCTGTGGCTCCAGACATATCTTGATCCTCTCTGGATCTAGACATTTGGCTTCAAGTTCTTATCAAAGTCATAGATCTATGATCTATCAGCCACAGTGTGGCATTCTTCTATTTATTTAGAAAATTCAACAGTAAACGTCTGTTTACTGTTTCTGAGACTTCTGGCAAGTGTTAAACTCATCAGCTTGGGTAAAAGATTGGTTTGATCTTTTCTTGGTTTATTGCAATACTGCCAATAGCTTGGCAGTCAAAAAAGTGTAACAATCTATACGCATTCACACAAACAGACTGAGCCAATGAATTTATTGGTGTCTGTGATGCATGTGGTTACAAGTAAGATTAAGTTGCTTATATAATTAGTTGTGGACAACTTTATAGTTGTCCACTATCTACAAGTGCCCCTAGTGGGTGGCTTTACATAATCTGAGCCATAAATCACTCTGGTGACTTACATTCTCTAGATAGTAGCATATATGCTACAGTAAGAATCTACATTCTTACAAAGGAGGAAGTTCTAACAGCACACCTCCAAAGAGGTCTGAAAACTCTAGCTCCCATGGTTCCCTAAGTTTGGGAAAGTCATCAGCTGTTAATAATGGTTGATTTGTGCCAGTAGTCCCATTGGTATGTTGGTTGGGTAGACCAACATGAATGTTTTGTGTCTTTTCTTGTCATTTTCCCTTGTCTCCCCTCCCATCTGGTGAGCTCGTCGATGGCTGCACTTGCAAAGAAGAGCCATTTGTGAGTCATGGAGTGTGGCTCACAAGTTTTGGTTTAAGACTCGCAATTTGAGTCTTATTTTCAGGCAGATTCTGGTTGTCCGGCTGCACTTCCCAAGCATTTGCATGGTTCAGAATGACTTCCTTTCTGACATGAATGCATCCCTCACCTCTAAAGTTGAGGGATATCCCCAGTTTACATAGGAATGGTGTTCCCAGTATTGTGTTGTAGTAATCTACATTTGCTATATTGAAGTATTCCTCGATATTGTGCTCACCAAATTGGATGTTGGTGTGTGTTCCATAGTTGATGGTCGACTTACTGCCAACACAGGCTAACTGTAGACCAATAGGACATTTGAGTTTGAATGTCTTGATCCCTACTGCCCAAATGAAGTCTGGAGAGAGCATGACTCCCTCACACCCACTGTCTAATAGACAGTGGGCTCTGACTCCACCAATCTCCCAATATCTGGAGATTGTTTGATTGTCTATACGTGCCTGTTTGGGGCACGTCTTATCACACGGCCTGAACCGAGGATTGTAAATAGGCTCAATGGTCCTATCCATGACTCCCGTGTGTATACAGAAGTCATTATTTTTATTTGAACCACCACTAATTGTGGTAGTTGATTTTTGCACTGCATATATGTGCCGCCTTTCCTCCTACAATCCTCCTGACAGACATACTCCATCCACTCAATACGAGCTTTGCGTCCTTGTATCGTCATCATCATCCCATTGATATGGCATGATTTCCAACTGGTAATCGGTGACTAGTTTGTCACTTTCGCTCTCATGGTTGTTGTGGATGTCATTCACTCATCTAATTGGCCACATTGTCACTCCTCTTCCCCTTCTTGAGCACTCCCTGAGTGCTCAACCACTTCTTCCAACTGTGCACCTGCGATATGCAGTTTATTCTTCCATTGTGGGCAATTGGGCTTGATATGCCCAACTTGTCCACACTCGTAGCATGTTATCTTTGTGCTGCGTCCTTGACCTCCTGAACCTTCAGGAGGTTTCTGTGGCAGGCGATAAGTGGTGGGAGCTCCTGCTCCTGCTCTCTGTGTAGCATGTACCTCTGCTTGGGATCCACTCAGCCTCATCTCTGCTTGAGGTTGAGCATTAGGTGGATGATATGTTGTCTGCTTTGATGCGGTGTGGCTCCCTGTATTGGGAGCTCGAGAGGAGCTTGGTGCAGCCTGACTTCAACTATTCATCGATGTTGGCTTTGCCTGCAGTGCATGAGTGCTGCTAGACTTCGTCTTCCATGACCTGATGTAATGTAGGGACACCTCCTCTACAGCCTTTGTGGCTTCATACAATTCAGTTATTGAACTGAATTCTATCATGTAGCCTAATTTTAGGACTTCATGACACAGCACTTCTCAAAGCACTGCTACAAATCGCTTGCAGATCGTATACTCATCAGGTGGATGTATAATCCATGCTGTGTACTTTGTAATATCGTTCAGCAATTCCTGAATGGTTCTAGTCCCTTGCACGATTGCATCAAACAAGTTCGACGCATGCCTGTGCATGAGTGCATGTAAGAATTGCTGTTGTAAGCCAGCAATTGCACTCTCAAGGGTCCAGTCAATTACGACTCAATCATGACACTCAAGATTTAGAACATACCACTTGAATCCCTTGCCTTTGAGGCGAGTGCCCAAATAGTTCAACTGGAGTCCCATGCTAGATGGACCCAGTAGACTATTCATGCCTAGCCATCTCAGGATTCCTGAGACAAAGTTCTCAAATTCTTTGAGATCTGCTTTCCCAGCATACTCTGCTGGGTGAGGTAGTTTTACTCCGGCTTTAGCAAGCACGGATTTGTCAGGTTTGCTGTCCTTGTGTTTCTCAAGGGCAGCTCGCACCATCTTTCCAACTCCATCTATATAAGTAGATGGATTTCCTACCACCTCCTGAACCCTTTGTTCAGGATCCATAACTGCTAGCGATACCACATGTGGTATCGCTTGTATCTGCCTGTGCAGGCGGGGAATGTGATCACTCACATCCTGCTGCACCAGTGGATCAATGGTGTCTTCATTGATCTTATACAACAGTTGATGTTTGTCAGCCGTTAAGAAAGCATCCCTCAGTCTATGACTGCTGCTGAGGGCAGATCAAGCCACTCTCGCTGACTCAATCAGCTTGTCGAATGCATTGCCTGTGACTTTGGCAATATATGCCTCCTCAACTAGATTATCCACATGTGTCGCACAGAGTTCAAGCGCATGGTGTTTCCATTGCGCTGCCTTATGTTCAATCCTATCCCAGTGATTGAACTCACATTCTAGACTAACATGAGTGCTAGTCGTGGTACTGACACTATCAGCATCAGATTTCATCATCTCTCGTGGTGTCAGTTTACTTTTGGAAATGAATCCAAAAGACAGTGGGTAGCGGTGTCGTCATTGCATGGCTACTAACACTGGTGTTCGGCTCAGTGCGCTTTGCTATCAGCAGCAACAAAGGTAGAACGAAGATGAAGACGAAAACGTAGCAGTGATGATGATGATGACGTAATACGCTGACATAAGCGTAGACGAGATACAACAGCAAATGTCACGTGATTGACAAAGCTGGCCTTGACGTAGACATAGAAGTAGTAGACGTAGTAGTAGACTTAGAAGACTTAGACTTGAGACTTAGACGAGTGAATCCAACTGAAGGAGGTGAATTGGGGTACACTAAGGCAAAACAGGCCTTATATACATGAGCAGAACAACAGACGATGCGAGTATGCCATACAACGATGTCGTCAACAGCAGACAGGAGAAATGACTAATGGCGAGAAGCAGAAAACTAAAATAGGAAGGTGGTTTGTAATGGAATGGAAAAATGAGTCAGGTGGTTGAAGAAATGAAGGGAAATGTGGCAGCGAATTTGAAATAGAAGCCAGAAATAGAATAGAAGTGAGTCACAGACAATAGACCATGTGGAACAATTGGAAATAGAAGTACAGCCAAGAAGCAAGTGAGTCAGGTGATGAAAATGAGTCATAGCCGTCCAATAGGATTCCAGTTGCTTGTCAAATATCTCCGAAGATGAGTAAGTGAGTCATGTGACTTGATGATGACTCAGAAACATGTGAACCAATCACGACACTTGGATATGAATTTCCTCCAGAGAGGGAACGAAGACAAGCCCTTCTTGATGAAGTCCTTAGGCACATAACCGTAGCAAATCTCTGTTCCTGGTCCATGCTCTTTGATGTACCAGTTATTCCTGAGGATGATACGATGCCAACCATCCACTGGTTTATAGTTTGGGTCGAAGCCGATGACGTGGAAGGGAGCATGGAAGACAGGGTCAAATACCCAAATGCAATCGTGAATGCGATAAGGAGGATAGGAGGGGAATGTTCGGTATGGGCCTTCAGGGGATTCGACATATAGAGGATAGTACCGACAATGTGTGACTTGTGGAGGAGGACTGGACAAATGAACATCAAGGGGAGAACATCGACTAGGAAGTTCAATGCGTGGTCCAACGTGTATGTCTGGCTTGGCGGTCATCTGAAACGATTCATGGGATGTGGTGGTGGCAATGCTGGACGGCATATTGAAAATAGAATTGATGAAGATGGAATGAGTGTGGAGATGATGTATCTGGTGGACTGGAGGTAGCACAGCAGATGATGGTCTGGCAAAAGCTGATGATGATAGACGCGTGTGCAGTGAGCATCTTTTGTAGTGTAGTAGATGCTGTCGAGTATCATGCTTGTCATCCACCCATCTCTGAAAATTTGACTGTCCCCAGTCAACTATCATCGTCAGAAGAATCATCTAAATCATCCAAAGGAAGCTTATCGGGAGCAAGGGGGATGCCATCTCTTGAGAAGTAGGGAAGTAGACGAAAGGCTGCGATGCCTCTTTTTTGAAACAGTTCCATCGAGTTCCTTTAATACATAAGATCCACCAGTAGTTCTTCGAACAACTTTGAATGGTCCTAGATATCTTGGTGTCGTCTTCCTGTCTAATTCGTTTTCGACTCTTGAATTCCTAACCAAAACTAGATCTCCTGGTTTGTATTCACTGCGCCATAGACGTCGCCAGTACTTCTTTTCAAATTCGACTTTGTTTTTGAGTCGAGATTGATAGAGTGTGTCTGCTGCTTTGTCAATGTCATCTGAATGTTTAGAGAGTTGTCGAATACAGAGTGCAAGGAGTTCTTCAGTAGTGAAATTGGGCTTGAAACCAGAAACAAGATATGTTGCTTCAAGGAGGTCGAGGGGAAGGATGGGATCAACACTGTAGAGAAGATAGTAGGGGGAGAATCCTGTCACTCTTCTAACTGTGACATGATCAGCAAAGAATGCATGATGAACATGATCTGGCCATTTCGATATTTTGCCTTTGCAAGCTTTGATGAGAGTGCTTCTCGAATTGTAAAGTGTCCTCTTTCTACAACTCCATTTGCTTGAGAATTATAAGGTGAAATGTGAATCTGAGGAATGCCATATCGTCGAAGAAGTTCATGAGTTGTGCCTTTGAGTTCTGGACCATTGTCAGTAACAATTTCTCTGATTGCTCCATAATGACAGATAAGTTCTTCAAAGATGAATTGAGAAACTGCACAAGCTGTAGCATTCTTGAGTTTTCATCCTTCTGCAGCACCTGAAAGATCGTCACGAGCTGCTACAATATAGCAATAACCTTGAGCTCTTGGCATAAGCATAATGTCGAGGTAAATCTTGGAGAATAGAGTTGCAGGGGTAGAAATGGTGATAGGAATATGAACTTTGTAGGTTGAACGAATTTGGCAAGGGTGGCATGAACGGACATATTGTTTGATATCAGTGAAGTAAGAAGGCCACCAAAAGCAAAGAGAAATCACTGGGGGCATGACTATATTTTTAGTGTAAAAAATGTGATAAAAATGCTTTTTTCCTTACAGGTTATTCATTCACTGTTCTGGTTGAAAAATCTCCCAAAAATGCTGCTTTTTTATCAAGTTTTTGGACCTGAAAATCTGGTACATATTTCACATTTCTAGGCATGGGAAATGGATGTAAAATGTGAGAAATAATGAATTTACTTGTTGTAATTTCATGCCACAAAAATGTAAGGACACTCTTGGTTTTCATTGACATTTTCAACAGAAAAGAACCAAAAATTTATCCAAGATTTCATAGTAGAAAAAAAGGTGAGAAAATTAGTAAAATATATGAGATTTTCATGAGATTTTTCAAAAACTATTAGCCAATGGATAATCCAACATTTTTTCTTTAGTTTTTGCTAGGAAAAACCTGATGGATAGATGTTTTATCCTATGGATAATCATTCACCCATAGGCAATATATAACAAGTTTTTTGAACTGAAAAGGCAATGAAAAAAGTCAATGGATAAGAGTTTATCCCTTGGATAATCATTCACCCATAGGCAATATATAACAAGTTTTCTGAACTGAAAAGGTCATGAAAAAGTTAATGGATAAGAGTTTATCCCTTGGATAATCATTCTTCCCATATGGGGTAAATGTTCTGCCTATGGGCAGAAATGATTATCCAAGGGATAAACTCTTATCCATTGACTTTTTCATTGCCTTTTTGGTTCAGAAAACTTGTTATATATTGCCTATGGGGGATGGGAATGATTATCCAAGGGATAAACTTTTATCCATTGGGTTTTTCCTTAGCTTTTCAGTTCAGAAAACTGTTGGATTATCTATTGGCTAATGGTTTTGAATGATTATCTCATGGATAAACTCTTATCCATTGACTTTTTCATTGCCTTTTCAGTTCACAAAAACTTTTTATCTATTGCCTATGGGTGAATGATTATCCATTGGATAAAACATTTATCCATCAGGTTCTTTTCTGTTGCAAAATGTCAATGAAAACCATGATTGTCCTTATTCATTGGCTTTTGGTTTTGAAAAATCTCATGTAAATCTCATATATTTTTCACTAATTTTCTCATCTTTTTTCTATGTCTATGAAAATGTTGGATAAATTTTGGTTCCAGATTTTCTGTTCCGAAAACTTGTTAATGAAAAGCAGGATTGTCTTTGGAGATTTTTCAACCAGAACAGTGGCATGAATAACCTGTAATGAGTAAATTCATTATTTCTCACATTTTTTACACTCCATTTCTGCTCATGCCTCCAGTGTCAACTGTGAAGTATGTACCAGTTGTCCTGATTTATAGTCGATGGTGATGAGGGCAGGAGAATGTGCAACAGCTTGCTTGAGAGCATCCATAGCTTCTTGTCAACGTTCATTCCATTCGAAAGGAACAATCTTGCGAGTGAGTTCAGTGAGTGGTCTTGCAAGTGCCGAATAATTCTTGATCCAAATACGTGATGTACCACAAAGTCCTAAAAATCCACGAACTTCAGTTGTATTCCTTAGACTAGGCCACTTGAGAATTTTGGAGATAGTAGAGTGATCTGGAAGTCGTCCTTCATATGTGACTCTTTGACCAACAAGTAAAACATCAGGTCGAGCAACTTGAGACTTCTTTGGGGAGATAGTAGCACCACATTCTGCAATTTGATGTAGGATTCGATTGACAACGACAGCGTGCTCCCAAACAAAATGACAAATGCCTGAGTTTTCTGGAATAGTCTCGTAAGATCCATCTGGCTGTTCGTATTGAGTAGGAGGGCCTTTGATTCTGAGGTCATCGATCATAACACCAACATTATCAGGGATTTCATCTTGTAGAACGAAGACAGTGCAGTTCTGGAATTTGGCAGAGGAATTGGTATAGCCTTGAGGTAGACTTCGATATCGCATAAGTCCTAGAGGAGTTTGGAATGAAGTGAGATCATGGCTCTTGGGGTGAATACGTCTGGCATCATAGCCTGAAAAGAGATCGAAAACAGAATAGATGGAGTGTCCAGAGAAGGGAGCAACAAATGAGTCGATGACTGGAGGGAGTCCTGCGTCTTTGATAGTAATGCCATTGAGTGTTTGAAGGTCAATGATGTGTCATAAACCACCATCTGTCTTTCAAGTGTAGAACATAGCAGATCTGTACGAGGCTTGACTAGGCTCATAAACTCCAGATTCGATTTTGCCTTTTGTGAGCTTGATGACTTGTTCAAAGTAAGCTGGAGGAATAGGGATTTGGGGATTAGCCCAAGGGATGTGGTCGATAACAGGCATGATGTAGTCAGAGAAATAATCTGAGCGAAGTGTTCCTCTTTCCGAATCGTAAGACTCTTTGGTTATTTGTGAATACCATCATCATAAGCTTTTCTTCTTCAGGCCATAAGAAACCATCAGGATTGATATTGAGGATCTTGAGGTGTTCATGAGTGAGTTTTGGAGTGGGAATGAAGTTGGGAGGGTTGGGTGATAGTACAGGAAGGTTGAGAAGGGGATCATTGGGAAATCTTCGAGTTACACAAGCATCTTCAGGGAAAACAGCTGGAACTGGGCGAATTCTTCGATGTACAGGCTTGTATTTTCTGTTGGCGAAAGTAGAACTTGTTTTTGGATTTTCTTGATTTTCTTGAGGAGAGGAGATATTCCGAATCATGAGACTTGAACCAGCATATATAGGACTTGAAGAGAAAGACAAGGAGGGAGAATTTGAGATAGGAGATTGGGTATATGGTAGTTTAAAGTCATATCGGACTGACAGAGGTATTATTCTTGATCCGAATGTAGATGTGGATGATGATTGTGAGGATTTCCAAAAAAAAAAAACCTGTCGTCATGATTGTGTTCATCTGAATTGGTTTTAGCAGGAATAGCACAAAGTTCCCAAATCTTTCTGTCAGTATTGTCTCGATGACAGAGATAAGTTCCTTCTTTTCTTTCTTCAATGCTAATACAATTTCAATGTTGCCAAGGTCATCCTAGAAGAAGAGAGAATTCGACTCTGCCACTGACCCAAAGATCTGAACAAGATTTCCTGTGCTGAGATTGACATTGTGAATACATCCTTCAAGGGGAGTAGTGTGCTGTCCAGCGTCACATAAATGAAGTGGCTGAAAGATCCATAGGTATCTGTGTCTGATTGGCAACTTCACATGATACGATGTCGAGTTCTGAGCCAGAATCGATGAGAG
Source organism: Ramaria rubella (assembly GCA_015039355.1). NCBI lineage: Eukaryota > Fungi > Basidiomycota > Agaricomycetes > Gomphales > Gomphaceae > Ramaria > Ramaria rubella. The sequence continues at coordinate 28,084 of MU134633.1, forward strand.
TATTGACCAAATGTCCTGTATCAAAGCTCATGCGAATGAAGATGAGTCTAGCTTCACGAGGACAATAGCACATTGGAGGATTCATGCCCATATTGTTAACCATAGCAGTGTCGATGTTGATATTGCTGTCTTGAGTGTAGAGTGTAGGACGAGTGAGCCGCAGATAATCCAAAATATTTCTTGACGGAAAAGGTGATGAACCTAATACTTCTCTGAGTTTGACAGTGATAGGTGAGTCCAAAATTTTGTCAACGAAGGTGTCAACATTGAGATTGCGCTGGAGTTGTGACTGAAGTTTCGTCGAAGGAGATGAAGGAATAGTGACTGGAGCTGGTGTCTTGGAGGTCTTGGGAGCTGTTGAAGGTTTCATTGATGATTTCGATGGCTTAGCATCCCTGGGAGGTCCAAAACGAGAAGAAGTTGCAGGAGGTGTAGGCTGGGAGACATCTTCCATGATTTTATCATTGTCATCTGGATCAAAAGGGAGGGGAGGAATGTCATAAGGAGTAACCTTAGGAATAATATTCTCTTTGTCTGCTGATGCTGACGGAGTAGGGGACTGTGAGACATCAGGAAGAGGGGATATAGTTGCCTGAGAGGGGACTGCCGGAGTAGATGATGTGTCTTGAGCTTTGGGAGCAAGCTTAGGGCGAGGAGGAGGATAAACTCCATCGAATCTCATCTTCTTCCTATTGCTTTTTCTCTCGTCACGTGGTCGTGAGACAGGATTGGTATACTGTGCATAGACCTTGCCACTTTTGCTCTCTGAATAGTCTGGGTCAGCTGCATATATTTCTCTGGAGGTGCCATGATTAGATTGGTGGTCGCAGGACAATCCGAATTTTTCCTGAGTTGTTGAGCTAATTCTCAATTGATGGCAGATAAAATGGTTTCTGAACCATTACAAAGGATGTCTGAACCATCTGGCCATGGGATACAACCTGAATCATTTCGAGCAATTGTGTTAGCAGCAATCATTGTGTCAGCTTGATGGCATCGTCGAGTTCCATGTCCTTTTTCTCCACAGAAATAGCATTCAAAC
>MU134633.1:30030-74986 GCA_015039355.1 Ramaria rubella
CATAGAGGGGAAGTCGTTCAAAGCGGTCTTCATTTGTTAATCCATATGCATCGGAAAGTTCTGCAAAAGTTTTGAGGAAGGTGGCAACTTCATCATATTGGCCAGAAAATCTCTTGGGTGCATTCCAAGAGTGAGGGGGAGGGAAGTCAAATTTGGAGCGAATTGGTTGAGACATGACGATAGATGAGCTTTGTGAATGGGAGCTGACAGGTGTATTGAGCTCTGTTGGAGTCAAGAAGTCGTATTCAAGGGGATATAGGATGGGATGGTCAATAAGGGAGTCAATTAGCAGCTGATTGTTGACAGGAATTGAAATGGCCTGGTGGGGGTGTATTGACTAGCCGACTGGGATGAGCGAAAGGAGTCTTTGGACCAAAGAGGGAGTCAAGGATTGGGCCAAAGAAGGAAGGAGCTGGATCTGATGGAGGTGAGTGCTGAATGCCGGTGGATTGTACTTTGATTAGAGTACTGGACAGGCAGCGACAAATGAAGATTGATTGACAGGCACTAGGAACGATTGCCGATGGATGACGTCAAAAGGATCCGGTACAAATCGGGCTAATGAGATCCTGGAAATTGGCACTTGATGAAGGGTGCTGTCAGATGTCAGCGGAGACCAGATGTGGTTGGAAGTAGTCAGAGGTGGTAGGAGTCGGATTGGGAATGACTGGGAATACAAATGGAGGCCGGATGAGCGTCAAAAGATAAGCAAGCACTTAATGAAACCCAATATAGAAGGTATGAGTGCCAAGCGCTTTGGAGGTATGAATGAGGCGATGGAAATGGCAATGGTAAGTCCGGATGTGGAATAGGATCTGCAGGAAAAGCCTTGATCCGGTGTGGGGTACCAATTGAGATGGCTGTCGACTGTATTGGCTGTTGCAAAGTGTAGTTAACTTGCAATTCGACTTCCTGTTATGTACCAAATAGATAAGTGTCGTTGGAATAGCTAGGTATGACAGATATAAATGGCAATAACTGTCGGAGAGAGTGCCAGATAGATGAAACAGGAAGGGATAAGACCTTATTGAGAAGATGATGGATGAGGAATGTGTGTGATGAATGATCAATGGCCTAGACCAAACTGAGTTCTGGAAGGAGTTGATGGAATGATGTGTGTCGAAATGGGAATAGGGATTGCTGAGATGATAGACAATGGACTGGGCCTCTCTGGGGCAGCCCCAAATGTTGGTTTACTTTCGGAAATGAATCCAAAAGACAGTGGGTAGCGGTGTCGTCATTGCACGGCTACTAACACTGGTGTTCGGCTCAGTGCGCTTTGCTATCAGCAGCAACAAAGGTAGAACGAAGATGAAGACGAAAACGTAGCAGTGATGATGATGATGACGTAATACGCTGACATAAGCGTAGACGAGATACAACAGCAAATGTCACGTGATTGACAAAGCTGGCCTTGACGTAGACATAGAATTTGTAGACGTAGTAGTAGACTTAGAAGACTTAGACTTGAGACTTAGACGAGTGAATCCAACTGAAGGAGGTGAATTGGGGTACACTAAGGCAAAACAGGCCTTATATACATGAGCAGAACAACAGACGATGCGAGTATGCCATACAACGATGTCGTCAACAGCAGACAGGAGAAATGACTAATGGCGAGAAGCAGAAAACTAAAATAGGAAGGTGGTTTGTAATGGAATGGAAAAATGAGTCAGGTGGTTGAAGAAATGAAGGGAAATGTGGCAGCGAATTTGAAATAGAAGCCATAAATAGAATAGAAGTGAGTCACAGACAATAGACCATGTGGAACAATTGGAAATAGAAGTACAGCCAAGAAGCAAGTGAGTCAGGTGATGAAAATGAGCCATAGCCATCCAATAGGATTCCAGTTGCTTGTCAAATATCTCCGAAGATGAGTAAGTGAGTCATGTGACTTGATGATGACTCAGAAACATTTGAACCAATAACGACACTTGGATACGAATTTCCTCCAAAGAGGGAACGAAGACAAGTCCTGCTTGATGAAGTCCTTAGGCACATAACCATAGCAAATCTCTGTTCCTGGACCAAACTCTTTGATATCCCAGTAGTTCCTGAGTACGATATGATGCCAACCATCCACTGGTTTATAGTTTGGGTCAAAGCCGATGATGTGGAAGGGAGCATGGAAGACAGGGTCAAATACCCAAATGCAATCGTGAACGCAATAAGGAGGATAGGAGGGGAATGTTCGGTATGGGCCTTCAGGGGATTCGACATATAGAGGATAGTACCGACAATGTGTGACTTGTGGAGGAGGACTGGACAAATGAACATCAAGGGGAGAACATCGACTAGGAAGTTCAATGCGTGGTCCAACGTGTATGTCTGGCTTGGCGGTCATCTGAAACGATTCATGGGATGTGGTGGTGGCAATGCTGGATGGCATATTGAAAATAGAATTGAAATGAGTGTGGAGATGATGTATCTGGTGGACTGGAGGTAGCACAGCAGATGATGGTCTGGCAAAAGCTGATGATGATAGGCGCGTGTGCAGTGAGCATCTTTTGTAGTGTAGTAGGCGCTGTTGAGTATCATGCTTGTCAGCAGTGACTGTTGGGTCATTGCCTTGAGCACTTCTTGCTCGTTATAGGTTTGTTTTGATTTGCAAATTCCTTTGCAGATGTTTTCTCTATCATGAGCCACTAGCTCACGATCCATCTCTTCCTCAGTATGCCGGCGTGTACTGATGCTATCCTGCTCTAGGGTAGCACTAGTTTCACGAGGAACATTTCTGTTGCTCAGTCCAGACGGAGGTGGCATCCTCCGTCTGTCTCTTTTCTTGTGAGCCTTTTCAGCCTCGTGGTCGACTTCACAATCCCTATTGGGATTGTTTCCACATTTGGGGGCCTTTCCACATAATGGTCCTTGCACTTCCTCTTCCAGGGACTGTATCAACAGTTCCATACCATCTCCTAAGGTTTGGAGTTGGTTTGCGGTGTCATCTGCTGCACAAGCTGCCTCGGTGGCTCATTGGCTCACTTGACACGTAGTATCTACGTGTCTATGGCTCTCTTTGAGAGCTGTAATCATCCAGGTAATGTGCCCAGATGTACAATCGTATTGCTGGGTTTCTTCCTCCTGGTGTGCTGAACTATGTTCTACCATCTGTGATTGGGATGGCGAACTTCACGATCTGCAATGTTCTTGAACATAGGGGAGCTGGGACATTCTCACTCACGGCAAATTGTCCATGTCACTTGTCGGCACTTCTCTCGACTCGTTGAGGGACGATTGTAACTTCAACCTAGTCGAAGTTCTTTTTGTTTTCTTAATGGGTGATAACTCCTCTGTTCCTGATTCCTCCTGTGCGGATCTCCTTAGATCTGCTGATACTCGCGTTCAACTCCTTGAGTTGGAAGCAACAGGTGTCGTAGTTCTACAAGGACTAGCTATCCTCGTTGACGTTCCCACTTGCCTGTCCACATTGTGGGCAGGCTCAACTCTTGTGTCTAAGCCCTTCGCTGTGGCTCCAGACGTATCTGGATCCTCTCTGGATCTAGATACTTGGCTTTGCATTCTCATCAAAGCCATAGATCTATGATCTATTTGCCACACTGTGGCATTCTTCTATTGATCTAGAAGAATCAACAGTACATGTATGTTTACTGTTTCTGAAGATTCCGGTGAGTAGTAAACTCGTCGGTCTGGCTGAAAAAGATCAGGTTGATCTTTTTATTATCACAGTACTGCCAATGTGATTGGCAGTCAAAAAAGTGTAAAAACTTATTACTATTCACATGAAACAGACTAAGCCAATACATTGTATTGGTGTCTGCGATGTGTGTGGTTTACAAGTAAAATTAGTTGCTTATGTACAACTGTATAGTTGTCCACTATCTACAAGCACCCCTAGTGGGTGGCTTATATGATACAGCCAACAAGTCACCATTGTGACTTGTATATTTTTTCTTACAACATACCTCTATTGTAAAAGTCCTGTTTAGATGCAGAATGTTAACTTAACTTAGCTTACAAATCCTTCCCCACCAGCAGCTGACTCAGTCAATGGCTCCCATTCCTCTGAGTTTGAAACACCAGTCACACTCGCATGTTCAAAATTCCACCATGAGTGATGATGTCAACGATGAACCTATGCTTCAGGATACCCTGTCATCATCCATTGGAATGCCCCTGACACCTAGCACTCCTGCAATGCCAGGCACCCCTTCTACCCCCAGGTCAGCCATGCAGAACCACTATGCTACATGGGACCCCCTCACTGTGTACAAAAAGTATCTTGCCCTAATCCTGGCTGCTGGAGCAGCAGGATGCGCCTACTCCCAGATTATCATAAACTGTGCAAACCCTCTATACAACAAGACACCCTATCATACCTCCATACTAAGCAGGTATCAATGGGTACAAGAACTTCTCCATGGTCATCCAGAGTGCATTCCCTGTGAACTGGGGGTTCCCAGTTCACAAACATGTATTTTGGAAATTGAAGGGTTGTCTGGAAGAAATGGGATGCTGGCTGTCCCGGAACATGACCCTGGAGGAGCAACTTGTGATTTCTTGTATACATGTGTCACAGGTCTATCTGTTTGCCATGTTGGCAAATGCTTTCAGTGGACCAACAAATGATCTCCAAGTATTTCACACTCATTCTTTTCTGCCTGCTTGCCTGCCTGCCTGCCTGCCCTTTCTATTCTGAATATGTATGCTTGCCAGACTAGGGGGGTGTGGGCCAATGCTAGTGCATGGCAGGAACAATTCCCTTTTTTTTCTCAGTTATAATTTATTACAAAAAGCCCAAAAAGCCTGCAGTTAAAGTATGTGACTAGCTGGCAACTTACCAACAGTTTGTAGGTCAAGGTCAAGTCAAGCCATCAGCCTGTTGTTAGGGGCGTGCTGGATTCGACGGCGACTGTTAGGATTTGCCGGATTCGATGTCAGGGTCAGATTTGGTCAGAACTCTCCTTGACCGGGATCAGTACTCGCAATATTTGGAAATGCACGGAATACTGGATGACTTGGAAGTCGGAGATCTGAAGACTGATCTATACGGGTGTTGGCCTCAACTTATGGCTTGTGCCCTCTTGGATTTCTAGTGCCCTGGTATTTCAGACTGAAGACTGGAAAGTGTTATCAGAGTTCCAATTGGTCGGGTCTATTCAGAAGGTCAGTGCCAATGATACATTGAGACTTATCGGAGATGAGCAGGGGCTTCGGGTATTCAGGAATGGAATAGTCAATGCAGATGGAATAGGGGTAACGATAAATCAATATCAAGTAAGGGTTAGATTTACTGGAAAGCGAGTGAAATCAAGGAGGGTTTTGGAATGTCAGATGAGGTAGGGTCAAAAATAATCAGAATGGTCAAAAATAATCAGAATGGTCGGAATAATCAGAATAATTGGAATAATCGAAATAATCAGAATAATTGGGATAATTGGGATAATTGAGATACCGAACAAGGTTTGAAGGCCTTATTGCAGGTAGAAGTTTGGGGCGATGAAGTGTAATGAAGGTTCAATGATATAGGATAGGCAGGATATGTCAGGGTGTTACGAGTTATATTGGAATAACAAGTTGAGGTAACGAGATATGAAGGATGCGAGATATGTAAAAAGGGTATAAGATATACGATATAAGAGAGATATAAGAGAGAGGGAAGGTGATACGAGAGATATACAAGCTAAAGAAGCTTGATCAAGAGAAAATGTATTTAAGACATGTGGGATTCCAAAATCGGGAACGGAAGATAAGGGTGCGTGATATGGAGTTCTGAAGTCAGAGTGAATACGGAAATCAAGATAAGGTGTACGGGGATAATATCAAAATAGAATTGTGACTAAGAATAATAAATGGGGACATGTCGGAAATAAGTGGAAAAGGGCTTATTGGAATACGTGAAACGTTGGAATAACACAAGTTGGATCTGGGATCCAACAGTATCTCCCTTTTACGGCCGAGCCCTCGAGGCTGATTACGCTATTGAATACTGTGGGAAGTTTTGGGTGTCGGTTATCTGTAAAGGCTGAGATCTTGGATCGGACATATATATAGGGAAAACGCTTTGTGGAAGTGCAAATCACTTTTTGATCCCCTACCACCACCACCCAAGAAAAAAAATGCCATTGCGTTCCAGGTCGTCATCGCCCACCTGTTCTGTTATTGAAATCAGCTCTGGCAAAGAGCTCGCCGCTGAGGTGAGGGAGTACGAGTGGAAAAGGGCAGAACTGGAGGCCAAGATGCGGAAAAGGGCAAAGGCAAAGCGGGAGAAGCAGGAGAGAGAGGCGGCGGAACAGCGGGAGCGGGATCGGAAGGAGAAGGAGGAACGGGAGCGGAAGGGGCAAGAAGAACAAGATCGGAAGGCGAAGGAGAAGGAGGATGCCGATCAGAGGAAGTGGAAGGAGGAGGTGGATCGGCGGAAAGCCAAATTGATGCGAGCGGTGTGGGAGGAAGCCTGACTCAAAAATATGTTGTTAAGTCGGAATTTTTGTGTCTGTTAATTGATAGATTGACAGAAGAATCAGACTAGCCAGAGAAAGCCAATTGAGAACGGAAGGTTGACCGGAATCTGAAAGGCGGTTTGGAATTTGTCGGAGGTCGCAAACGGCATCTCGAGAACGTCTGGTCAGAGGCCAATGAATATGACAATAGATGCGTGCTCTGTCAGACGCGGGGGCTGGAGTGCATTGACGAGGAGCGGAAAACTGGAAAATCGCGGAAGCAGGCGTGCATTCAGTGTCAGAACGATTGGAAGAAGTGCATGAGGCCAGGCAACGCAGATTTTGCGGTGCAGATGGTGGAAAAGTCGTCACTGCCGGCGTCCAGGCAGGTTTGGGCGGAGAACGTGGAGGCCGGACCAGGACCGGCGACGAAAAAACATCAGGCGGAAACGGTTGCAGATCGGGAAGGGGTGGCATCATCGGGGAAAGGTAAAGGAAAGGAGCGGGCGACAGAGGATGACACGGAGGATGTGGGGCTCGCGGCGGAAATCCGTGGGCTCTGAAAAACAATTCATTCCCTCACGAAGTGGCTCCGCTACAACATGGAGGGGATGGCGGCCTTCAACGATACGTTGATGAGGTCGCACAGGATCACGGAGATTGAGTTCAAATTCCGGAAGAAGCGGTGGGAGACATACCATGGAGTGTTGGCGCTGCAACCGGAGTTGGGGTCAGAAGCTGGATCGGAGAATGAAGAGGCGAACATCAGGCTGCAACTGGAACCGGAGAAGGCGGCGGATAAGGGGAAGGGGAGGCGAGGGAAGCGGACGAGGTCGGAATGGACGTTGATGTCATTCCAGAGGTTTTGGAGAAGGAGGTTCCGGAGGAGGTGGAAATTGCCAAGGAACCGGAGGTGGAAGTTGGCCAGAAACCAGAGTCGGAGATCGGCCAGGAGGCGGTGAATCTGGGAGATGCGAATTCGGAGAAACAAGTTGAAGAGGAATTGGGGAAAACGGCGGGGCTTGACCCGGAGGTCAATGGGCTGGAAGAGGAGACAATGCAGTAAATAGTCGGAAGGGGAAAAGTAATATAAATCAGAAGAGTTTTCGGTGAAGTAATATAGAACATTTTAGACAATGAAGTTGTTTCTTGTTGTTTTAAGATCGGAAAAAATGAAATGATCAGCAAAATGGAAAGCTCGGAAAAACGGAAATGATTGGAAAAACGGGAATGATCAGAAAAACGGAAGTGATTGGAAAAACGGAGATGATCAGACCAATGGAAATGATTGGAAAAAACGGAAAACTCAGAAAGATGAGAAACAGTGAATCAAGGATGTTTGAAGGTCAAGGGTGTCGGAGAGTCAGGGTAAGTCAGAATTGGACGAATGTTGGGATTGATTCGGGATCGGGATTGGACTTGTAAGAAATCATGAAGAAGTTTGAGAGGGTCGTGATATTGGGGTGTGAATGGTCATAGATGTTGAAGGAGTTTCGGAATTGCAGGATGTAAATAGAAGCTTAGTAGGAGTGAGGAATCGAAGTGTTGGGTTGGAAATTGTCGGAAAAAGATCAGAGTCGGAGTAGGGGATTGGAATAGATAAGTTGTCAACATAGTGGCTACTCCCCCTTTAAGGTAGACGTCCCATTGTCTACCTCAAGCGTCGGAAGGTAGGTAAAGGAGTTGAGTGTCGGAGGACTGAAGGATTCATCGGGAACATATTGGCTTTTCTAGGAGATGAAAGGTGTCTTCTTGGAAATTTCTTGATAGTGGTCTTGATGTTGTCTGGTTGAAATCGTTGTAATCATGGATTACCTGAGAATTCAGAGAATATCGGAAGTTTGGACTTGAAAGGGGACAAGAGGAGTGAATCGGAAATTTCGGGATATTTGGAGAAGTGTTTGCAAGGGAAGCAGAGTAAAGAAGACATGTAGGGAAGAAAAAGGTGTCGGAAAGATAGGAATTGGGATGTTTTGGTGGAGTTGTGGGTTTGTTTCGGAAACATTGGTAAGGTACTTGATATTTGGCCTGGAATATTGTCCTAATGGTTGAAGGGTCGGAATCATATCAGAAACGTGAGTTGGAGGATGTACGGATAGTGCATTCATGGATACAAGGGGTTTAACAGCGCCTTTCGAGGGGGATCATTATTGATTCTGAAGGTGGTTTGTCGGTTATTGTCCCATAATGTGGAATTCGGTATTGATGACTAGACTTGGAGTTGGAGGAACTGTGTTGTATCTTGAATAGTCGGATTCGGAAGTCTGGAAGTCGGAGGTCAGAAAACTAAATCTTGGAAGTGGAAGGATGTCTTTGAGGAAGATTCAGCATTCAGACTTGGAGATCATCCTGGGGTGTTCTTGAGGAAGTACAGACGTACTGTGCGGAATGTATTGGATGAAATCCTATAGCTAGAGCCTCGTTAACATGTTGTTGAGGTGGTTCTGGCATAACTAGATGTAAGGAAAATGATTTCCCAAAGTGAGATTCTCTCCCTCCGATAGATGTGATCTTGTCAGAGTACGTAGCAGGATATTGATGATCACTCGTCGGGAATTGGAAGAATCAATGTAATGGATTTTCCTATCAGAAATGTGCCGAAGTTTCCACATCATTGTTGCGAGTTGAGGTTTCATCAAGCATTGACGTTGGATGTTATGGCAGGTTGGAGGATGTCGCAGTGAAGTCGGAGATTCAGAGATTTGGAAAAATGCAGGATTGCAGGTTTCCTGAAGACATGTCATAGGATTGAATCTTCTTGTTGAGGAGTGCAGAACTAGGTACTACCCAATACCCTGTCAATCAATGGATTGTAGTGGGTGGGTTAGTGGTGTTCCCAGCACATCGGAACAATTAGAAACAAGTGTCGTTATACGCAATGTAATAGCGACCAGATTTCTCGCTCGACAGGAGGACATGATTGGCGTGAATTGCCTACTGGGTGTTGCGACATAATATGTTGTTGGTGACGGGAGACGGAGACCGGTGGAAAGCAGGAATCCAAAGGGATGGTGTTTAAACGTAATGATCGGTCGAAACTGTTCGGAAGGGTGATTTTCGGAGTTTAGGCAGAATTGTTGGAAGTACGAAGGGTGTTTTCGGAAAGTGTCTGTGATGTTCTCGGTAAGGCACAAATAAGATATGAATGCGGATTCATGCTTGAGAGTCTTGAGCTGTCAGTTTTGGGGATTTGGAAGGTCCTCTAAGGGGACCTTGATGTTGGAATCACTTAGCATGACAGTTGTGGTTCGGGATTTTGCTTTCCTAGCGAAGGATGATGACCTCGGGCATTCTTTCACCTTATGACCAGGTCTTCCACAGTAGAGGCATAACTTTTGATTGATGCGTCGTTGTCCCTCTTGTAGTATTAACTTGCTGTCTTGTCCAAGGATGTCGGAATGTTTCAGTGTCGGCAAGGTCAGGGTTTGGTCGGAAATTGCTGCTGTGTATTGTGAGTCATCACAAGAATGGTTGGAAGTCGCATTGTCAATGCCACTCGGGATTGGGTTGGGTTTGAAGTCTTTGTTTGTGAGGCACTTGTTGAAAAAACTGGGGTACTTGTGAATGTTTGATGGGTTGATGACATTCTCGGTGGATCTGTCGGTGTCATCAAAATCAAGAGTGTCAGCTTATATATACTGTTAGGGGCGTGCCAGATTCAACGTCAACTGTTAGGATTTGCCAGATTCAATGTCGGGGTTGGATTTGGTCGGAAATCTCCTTGACTGGGATTGGTAGTCGCAATATTTGGAAATGCACAGAATACTGGATGACTCAGAAGTCGGAGATCCAAAGACTGATCTATATGGGTGTTGGCTTCAACTTATGGGTTGCGCCCTCTTGGATTTCTAGTGCCCTGGTATTTAGGACTGAAGACCGGAAAGTGTTATCGGGGTTCTGATTGGTCAGGTCTATTCGGAAGGTCAGTGCCAATGATACGTTGAGACTTATCGGAGATGAGCAGGGGCTTCGGGTATTCAGGAATGGAATAGTCAATGTGGATGGAATAGGGGTAACGATAAATCAATATCGAGTAAGGGTTAGCTTTACTGGAAAGCGAGTGTAATCAAGGAGGGTTTTGGAATGTCAGATGAGGTAGAGTCGAAAATAATTGGAATAATCGAAATAATCAGAATAATTGGGATAATTGGGATACCGAACAAGGTTTGAAGGCCTTATTGCAGGTAGAAGTTTGGGGCGATGAAGTGTAATGAAGGTTCAATGATATAGGATAGGCAGGATATGTCAGGGTGTTACGAGTTATATTGGAATAACAAGTTGAGGTAACAAGATATGAAGGATGCGAGATATGTGAAAAGGGTATAAGATATACGATATAAGAGAGATATAAGAGAGAGAGAAGGTGATATGAGAGATATACAAGCTAAAGAAGCTTGATCAAGAGAAAACATATTTAAGACATGCAGGATTCCGAAATTGGGAATGGAAGATAAGGGTGCGTGATATGGAGTTCCGAAGTTGGAGCAAATACAGAAATCAAGATAAGACGTACAGGGATAATATTGAAATAGAATCGTGACTAAGAATAATAAATGGGGACATGTCGGAAATAAGCGGAAATGGGCTTATCGGAATATGTGAAACGTCGGAATAACACGAGTCGGATCTGGGATCTAACACCTGTGTAAGATGTGGGGTGTTAATCACATCTATGATGATCTTGGAATAATAGATAAGTTGAAGCTCATATCATGAGCTAACTACTTAGTCAGCATCTAGCTATGAACTGTCAGAGTACTGTGTGTAGTGAATTTCTATATTCCAAATATTCCAATAAACATCATTTTGACAGTTTACTTATATCACCTTTGCCCTTGCCTCTAGCCACGCAGTTTCTCAGAGAGAAAACTGGGACCTACATGTATCACAGTGTACCTTACATAAGCTGCAAGCATATCAAACATCTATGTCACAGCAGTGACAGCTGCCAGCAAGTCAACTGACATGTTGTTGTTGATTTGACATTGCAACCTCAACTGACTAGCAGTTGTTGAGGTGTGGCTTGCCTTACCTTCTATATTGGCAAAGACCACTCTTTCTTGTGTCACCCTCATTTGACCTCAAGCACTTATAAGTTATCAGGTATGTTTTTTCATTGATACAAGACATGTAATTATATGTAACTCTGCAGTGTCAAGAGTGAGTTGGTGGACATCACATCCATTGACACTAACTACATCTGGCTGGTGCTGCTCCATTGGCTCTGCTGCTTCTGCATGACATAGTACACAGACATGATGTCCTCATACTACATCATGCATTTCATCTTATCACCCTGAGTCACGTGATTTTGATGATGACATTACTCTGTGGTTACACAATCGTTATTGCAGATGGTGATGATCAATCCAATAGATGTTGTTCCCCTGCTGCCATCATCACCACCCTGTTGCCACTGTCCAAGATCAGTAGGGTGCGAGAGAAGGAGTGGAGAGGGACTTCATCCAACCCTGTTCAACAATGACACTGAAGCCACCATGCTGGTCCCCTTCACGAGGTCCAACATAGAGCCACGGACATGATGCCACTGTTCACCACACGATGCTGAATGTTCACCCACAAAGTTGGCCATAGTGCTCCAAGTGTGGCACCAATGACGACCACACATTTTACACACACCACGATGGCTCTGCACACCATGTTGGCAAAGCCACAGGCAACGAGACAATGCCATCTCCACCACACATGGATTGGTGGCAACAAAGGCCTGGACAAGCAATGATGAGCGTGATGCTGTGCCCTGTCGACACCACTGCTCTCACTGTGACGACCAGCTCCATGGCAACCACATACACCCATGCGGGGTGCTGCAGACTGTATGGGGCTTGGCAGAATCAGCAATTATTGCCCAAGTTTCAATCTTAATGAACTTGTATAGATTTCGAGGCTTTGTATGTGAGTTTCTCTGTCCTGTTGTAGCATATTTGGCTTTACCTTGTAGCTCTGGCAATGAATTAGATCGTGGGCCACCTGCAGATGTAGATGCTAGGGGTAAACTTGTGGTCCCTGTACATTGACAATGTAGCACCACATCATTGAAAATAACTAGCCACAGGTCCTTCTTCCCCCCGACTCCTGTGGACCCGCCTGGCTGTAGAATGTTGCTCAAATGATGGAATGAGCTTTTCCCCTTAAGGCCTTTTGCTCCAACCGGGGGAGGTGTATTGGCAGTTTTGACTGCCAGTAGTGAAGTGGAATCACATCCCAGCTCACACCCCATGCAGGCTGCAACAGAGCCCTACCACCCACTGCACATGTGTTCCTGACTCCATGTGGCACTGCCACCCACACCAGGGTACACCTCCACCACCGCATACCTATGCCTCACCATGTCCCACGTGACATTCACATCCACCATGGCACCCTCAAACACGTCTGAATGTGTGTGCACATGCTGTCACCACCTCCATGTGACCATCTCATGTAACTGCTGTAAGGGAGTGCAGCTCCCTACACGGCAATTCCGGGATATTCCAGAGTGCCCACAAGCACCCATATAGTGCTGTAATGCCACGAAAGTGGCTTTCCTTTGTCTACATAGCTATAAAGCCTGTAGTGTAGCAACATAAATATAAGGACTTGTTCCCTCACCATTAGGTATCTGTCTGTGTCTGCGGCAGAAATCCTACTTACACCGCAAGACTCAGGTTTCCGCATTTCATGCACATGTTTGTGCCTCCATGCTGGTGCTCTAGTACACAGCTCATAAATCTATCTAAGTACAATTTTCATTTGAAAGATGGTACTTTTGCTAACCATTTTTGGGCTGCTGGCTGGCTAGCCCCACCCCAAGGTGAAATCTTCAATGTTCGTCCAGGGATTGTCCTAATGGACAAGTAGTGACTTTCTCTACTCCAACAAGTGACTGAGCCCTATGTCAATGTAAGTTCATTTCTATACTACTTTTGATTTGTTTACTCACCTTAACTCAAGTCTAGAGCCCTGACACTTTTCAGCATCTCTCATTTGAATGTGACACATTCCATTTCTGTCAGTCTCAACCTTGAACTCAGTTCTATATACTGCATGGTTCATAAGTTCCTCCTTTCTCTTTTCTGTAAGTATGTTTACTTATGTGTAGGCTTAGACTTCAACCTACACTTCTTTAAAACCACACCCTTCTTTGCAGACTCTCCCACCACCAGCTTTCTGAACCAACACACCCCCTAGCCAGCCCTGCTGCGTATTTTTCTTGGTTTCAATTTTCACAAGTGCTGATGAAACCATTTGCTTTTAGCTTCATTGTTCAATGATGTATTGGGTTCCGATGAACTAGCCGAGTCCTTCTCTGCCAGCTATCAGCTTTGACTTGAACGATGCTCCTACTAACCTTGAAGAGCTGAGATCACTGTCAAGTTCTATCCACGGAATGTTCATGAGTAAGTATATGCAACGTTCCTGAAACGCTCCTCTGGAGGACAATGTCCATGGTGATGTGAATGTACTTAGTAATAGTAATTTTATTACACCTTCCTATGCACATGTATATAGTTTTTTATATTCAATCCAGTCACAGTTGTGCTCAAGTCGACCGGCGTGACTTCGACTTGGGTGGATTGACCTCATCAAGTTGACTCTTACTTGCCCAACCAAGTCGATTCAAGCCATGCCGTGGCAACACCAGGTATGATGGACTCCTAACTTACTCACCCTGCTGCAGTATGTGTCCATGGAGAACAGCCTTGTATTTGTTGCCATGCACCACATATTAGGAGAATAATTGAGGATTATGTACCCACCCTGACCCATCTAACTCCTCACCTCAACAGTGTATACCAGCTGTATGCTAGTGTGCAATCTGCATCTTTTTCATGCATCCCCCACCCCTGCTCACTAACCCCTGATCACAATTGACACAGACTGAATGCCTGCATGTCATCACAGGGTAGAGGCACTTAAATGAAGATGCAGGTAAGTCTAGGATTCGAATCTGTAAGGGTATGTACTCATATGAGTATCTTTTGCAGATCATCTGTGTTCAAGCCTGTGATGCAGCTTGCCTTTTTAGTTTCAGTGGGGATCTATATAATGAGTCTGAGGCAAGTTCCTTCTTTCTGTTCTTATCTATAAATCTGAATTTATCATGTTCAGCTTCAAAGGTTTGATTTGTTGTTCCAACAAGGCTTTGCCTGGGATGTAGACAAGGAATACATATATCCTTTTGATGGCTGTGCAATGGCTTCAAAAGGGAGTGCATTCATCACTCTTTTCATTTGTTTTGTTGATTTCAGGGGTGTTTAAAGCACACAATAGTTCCTTGCAAGATTCAAGCTAGCGCACAAAGGTTTAGGGTTGGCAGACTCAACCTCAACTTACTTACACATACAAGACTGGAGCCACAATCTGGGTCTATCAATAGAAGGTAAGCCTGGTTCCAATGTGCCAGAACAGGCATCCCCCTGAGGTTGAGATTCATTCCACCTTGCACAGCGCCATTTTTCTCAAAATTTATAAATGATGCCATGTATGTGCATTAATTTCCTTCACTCTATCCACTTCTCACAGTAGGGAATAATATCCCCAATCTGTGCAAACATGCAGATTCAAATATACTTCAATTCATGACTAGGGTCTACATGCCAACTGCTCTTGCCCAAGTTGGTGTCTGTACTAATACCACTTATACTGGATTGAAATTATATATCTTGAATATGAAATGTGATATTTATGAAGCATAAATATACCAAGTTCCTAAGATATCACACTAAATCAGCAGGAGTCGACTTTGTCAAGATTGCACACTCACAATTTCAGGAAATTAATTTTTACATAAGTTTGAAGCATGTCTACTTGTATCATTTATAAATGTTTAGTATGATTGGTTTTATTATATTGTGTCTATTTTGTCCATTTTCAGAGATTTATTCAAGCAACAGTACATGGCATACTATTATGTATTTATGTAATCAATTCCGGCAGTTGGTCTGTTCCAGATAACTGGAATAAGGCATAATGTCATCATTTGAGCCATAACTAAAGTTATGAAGAGGATGAAAAGCAACATGATTAAAATGGATAAGAGCATAGAACATCATGTGACACTACAAAAGCTTTGAAAGGATCCTTAGATTTCATTGGAAACGGTGGCTAATGAAATTTGATGAAACTTTTGCCATGTGGCATAACCGAGAGTTAACAAAAAAATTAGCCAAATTTGAAACTGTGGGACATTAAAAGAAACTGTGAGATGGGATTTTGTATTTGTGAGAAAATGTGTCCACTGTCTCAGAAATTTGCAACCATCGAAAATTTGGCTGTACTGGGATGTATGAACAATTCCAAACTCCGCTAACACTACATTCTTGGGAATCGTAATTCATACCTCCAAGATGCTTGGCACTCATACCTTCCATTTTGGGCTTCATTAAGTGCTTGCTTATCTTTTGACACTCATCTGGCCTCTGTTTGTATTCCAATTGATTCCCTATCTGGCTTCTACCACATATGACCACTTCTGATCACATTTGACCACATCTGGTCTCCACTGACATCTGACAGCTCCCTTCATCAAGTGCCAATTACCAGGATCTCATTAAGCCTGATCTGTACTGGCTCCTTTTGACATCATCCATTGGTGATCGTTCCTAGTGCCTATCAATTAATTCTCATTTGTTGTTGCCCATCCATCACTCCAATTGAGTACTGTCCACTGGCATTCATCACTCATCCCTGACTCCTCATTCAGAACTGGTCCCCTCCTTCTTTGGTTCAATCCTTGATTCCCTCTTTGGTCCAGAAGCTAGTTTAGCTTGTCCCAGAAGGCTATTCAGTCCACCTCCTCCAGGCTACATTTGGCTATTATCTACATCAACACCTCAAATTGATGATCCCAGCTACCTTCCTGTTAGATCCCAGATCCAATTTCTACTATTCCAACATTTTTGCATTCTGATAAGCCCCTTTTTCCATTTATTCCAATATACCTCCATTTTTGTAAGACTTTCTTACTTTCACACTAAGCAGACTGAGCCAATAGATGGTATTGGTGTCTGCAGTTGTGTGGTTACAAGTAAAGATTAAGTTGCTTATATAACTACTTGTGGACAACTGTATAGTTGTCCACTATCTACAAGCACCCCTAGTGGGTGGCTTATATAATACAGCCAACAAGTCACCCTAGTGACTTGTGTATTTTCTATAGTAGCATATATGCTACTATTATTCTATTTTCTTACATCCTCCCCACAGACCAAACCGCAGGAGGTTCAGGCAACTCTATGCTGATGGAGGATCAGCATTTATAGGTGCAGGTGCAGTTGAAGATGACTGCATGGCTACTTCAACCGTATTGTCATAGTAAATGGAGTCGACTGGATCGACTTCCATAATAGTGTCATCTGCTGTTGTAGTGAGTGCAGGCGGGGGAGTGGATAGCATGGAGGATTCTATTGATGGCACATCCATAAGTGCCTTCAAGCAGGGAGGTCCTCTGCCTCATCCGTCAAGCTGTTATGAACTTGATTTCCTCTCATTGGATTTGTCGGAGATGTCAGAGTTTGGACTTCAGAATCGGGTCATATGGATGTTGGCTTCAACTTATAGGTTGCGCCCTCTTGGATCCTTCATGTCTGGGTATTTTGGATAATTCGGAATGTTGGAGATATCAGGGGAGTCAGAGAATGGAAATAGAATGGATGAGATTTAGATGAGAAGATATCAAGTCAAGGTGGATCAATATTTGAACTAAGGAACGAAGTACATGTGAGAGTTGTATATAACGAAGTATGGTCCAAACCAGAATGATACAAATATATGGAATACCAAAACGGAATGGATATGGAATTGGAATGGTAGATATGGCCATAAGACTGAAGATATAGATCTTGATGAAATGACTAAGAATGGGTAAACAGGGATAAGTGGAACAACAGAGGTGATCGGAAATAACAGGGAAGATCAGAAAGACCCATTGGAATATGTTGGAAAAAGCAGAATGTATGCGGGAGTGAATCTGGGTTCTAACAGTATCTCCTCTTTAAGGCCAAGCCCTCGAGGCCTAGCATGGGAAGTTTGGTTTGGTGATTAAGTGAGAATCCCTGAGAAGATATAAGGGTGACGGGTGGGGCTCGACTTGCCAAACTCCTAGTTTTTTCATTTCTACTCCCCTCTGAGCCCAATGTCAACGTCACCTATAAAATCTGTTGAAGACTTTGTTTCCAAAAATGAATCGGAGTCCGAAAGGGACTTGGAAAGACAGATTCATGAAGTTTTGGATTTGCGACATAGAACAACAGAGGAAGGCAGAGCAAAGATGGATGAAAAGAAGGCTGGAAAGGAGGTGGAGAACCAAGATTGGAAAAGAAAAAATGAAGCAGAAAGTGAAAACACCGTGCGTCAGAGCATACACCAGTCTGCAAGGACTTGGATTAGTCATGAAATGTTCTGCTCTGCTGGATGTCGGGTTCAGTAATTATTCTGTTTGCCAATTACCAATGATACAAACAGGACGTGTGGTGAATGTGCAGAGGACAAAAGAGTGTACCGTTGACCAGGAAATCCGGGATTTGCAGAAGAAATTGCAAGAGGTATGAACACAGGGAGTGAAAATGGGGTGGCGGGAGCGTTGCTCAAGGAAATGCAAGAATTGCAGAAGTCGGAGAATCACCATGCAGAAGTCGGAGACTCACCATGCGAGTTCCATGTGGGAGCATACCAAAGAGATGCAGATTTTAACTGGATGGGTGCAACGGATGGTTCAGCTTCAGGAACAGGATTTGGAGATGAAAATGATGGAGTTGGAAAAAAATGAGATGTGGGAATTGGAATTGGAATTGGAATAGGGATTGGAAAAAATGATGTTGGAAGTTTTAAGTGGAAAAGGAGAAGGGGGTGGAATTTCTTGGAAAAGGTGGAATTATGTAACTAGAATGGTGATTATAAAAATATAGAAAAAATAACACATAAGAGGTTTAAGGTGGAATTGGACCAGGTTTTTTGGGATACACCTTGTGAAAGTCTTGAACTATCTCCAAGGTGTTGCCTAATTCCATTGTGGGAATCCACGAAGTTTCTTCATTGGTACCTTGGTAGCCCATCCAGTGCACCAAGTATTGTACCTTGCAGCATTGGTGGTTGTCTATCTTGGAGTCCAGGATTTCATCGATTTCATACTCAGGTTCGCCTTTGATGATGACAGGTGGAGGTGGGGGTTGTATGCAGTTCGGGATTTCATTTGGAGTCATGGGTTCTAACATAGAGACATGAAAGGATGGGTGAACAGTGCACATGCTGTCAGGTAAACGGAGGATGAAAGCTTGATTACTGGTACCTGTGGGTGCAAGGATTTTAAAAGGTTTGAGGTATTTTTTGGTGAGTTTCTTGGTAGGTTGGGTTGTGCAGATGAATTTGGCCTTGACGAAGACTTTGTCAACTACTTTGAAATCCAGGGCCGGAGAACGTTTCTTGTTTGCAGGTTCCTCATATTGGGCTTGTGTGTCAGAAACTCTCTTTCGGAGTTCTTGGTGGAGCTCATCTACTGTGAAGTCTTTTGCATGGGATGATACTAGGTCACATTCGGGATGTACAGACACCGTCGAAGTAGCCATGCAGTCGTCTTCAACTGCGCCTGCACCAACCTATGCTGATCCTCCTTCAGCATAAAAAGTTACCCAAACCTCCTGAGGTTCGGTCTAAGGCTGTCCATGAGTCCAAATCAACCCATGGGTACCTGTGGGTTGATCTGTGGGAAAACTCATGGGTAAGGATCCCATGGGTATTGGGTACCCAATGGGCAATACCCACATGGATCTGGGTATGGATTATGGGATTCTGCCTAAAACCCATGGGTATTTGGGATCTGTGGCTTACTATTTCAATGGGTGTAGCTAGCCTACAGGCCCCAATAAATTAGATAAAAATATAAAATAAATTTTAGAAATTAAGGTTAATACATAGCTAGCTACGTCTGCTGAAAACAAATAAAATATACCCATGGATCAACCCACGAGTAGTCTGAAACTCGTGGTTTCGGATCACCCAGATGCAATACCCATGCGGATCCGAGTATAGGGTTTGAAAATGAAAATACCCACAGATCCAAGTCCGGGTGATCTGTGGGTAGACTCGTGGACAGCCCTAGTTCAGTCCGTGGGGAGGATGTAAGAATGTATATTCTCGTATACAAATATAGTAGCATATATGCTACTATCTAAGGTAGATAAGTCACCAGAGTGACTTATGGGTTGTATTATATAAGCTGCCCACTAGGGGTGCTTGTAGATAGTGGACAACTATACAGTTGTCCACAATTAATTACATAAGCAGAATACTTTTACTTGTAACCACGCTACATCGCAGACACCAATACATTATTGGCTCAGTCTGTTTTGCGTGAATAGTAAGATTCTTACAAATTGCCCTTCTGAGTGTTCAGAATAGCTATAATAAAAGCTATCCATGTTGTGGATTAGCTGCGGATTCACCTTGGAAGGTGAATTGTCTTCAATACCAGAAATATGAGTATGCTTTGAGGACACGTCTCCAGTCACGTGACTCATGGAGTCATGTCTGTCTTCGAACACAACACGTTCGAAGACCCACACTTAGTTGGTGCATCCTTCTTCCTCTTTGATAGGCTAACCTTTTGTTTAGACAGATAGTCTAGACCTTTGGGTGAAGTTACTGCCACGTTGGTGGCAGTTGTGCAACAGCACTGGTAAACAGTGCTGCTAGTCAAAGGTGTGTATCCCACTCCTTCATTAATACACGTGTACTGACACGCCTTCATTGCCGTTTGCATTGTATTTTCCCCTTTCCAGCCATCCTGCGTACAGCGCAGCGATATCAATGAGCCGCATTGAGGCTCACTACCCACAGTACTGCCTAACTTGGTACTATGCACAGGTTGTCACCAGGCAGGCCCAGACATACGCCAGAGTCTCTATCCTTCAACTCGACAGATGAGCTAATGAGAGGCAAAGACACATCTGGGGATGCGACACTAGTGTTGCATCAAGCTCAAATGATCAAGCTCATAGGTGTGTTCTCGATCCTTCCATTTACCACAAAACTAACATTTCATGGTGCATCTACAGGCAGACTTGGGCATTCGTCCCGAGTCTCTAATGTTCAACTCCACAGCTGAGCTAGTGAGTGACACAACCTCATTGGAGGACATGACACTGGTGTTGCGTCGAGCTCGAGTTATTGAGCTCACCGGTGAGTGTTTGTCAATTCCTTTTACCACAAAACTAATGTTTCGTGGTACATCTACGGGATCAGTTGAACTGACGTTCAATGCTTTCCGTTGACCCGTAAAGTCACCGCCGCTGTTGCTTGATGGTGTGGGAATGGCGTGAAGATGCTCACCACTGGGTGAGCATCTATTTTTTCTCTCTTTTGTGAATTCCAACCGACCAGCAACCTTAGCCTCCACAGTCCAGATTGCTGGCTCGGATCCACTACCAAGCAAAGGTAAGTTTTTGCTTGTGGCGATGCCAATGTCTCACTCAAGGAAACTATCTGACATTTCTGTCAGATTGTTTGTTATCCTATCCACACGGCACCCTTCAAGCACCGACGCTTCGACTAACAAACTCAGTGAGCCTTTCCCAGACTTACTACATGACGGTACTAATACCATTGTCAATGCAAGACTGGGGTCTTGCATTACACGTGTACTTGGATGTTCATCCCAGTTCTTGCTTGAACTACGAGCGGCCTCGCTTTCAAGTGAGACAGCCACAGCCTGGACTACGATGCTGCCATAGTGTCAGTGTGGAACTCGGTGAGTCTGCAGTTGTTTCATGTGTCCTGAAGCTGACATTTTGTAATATGTCTTCTTTGAGAGCTGGGCTATTGTCCAGCTCTTGGCCATGGCACATAGCACCAATAGATCTAGCAGGCATCCTGTTAGATGCAGACATGACATTTATGTCATGTCTATACGTGATCCTTCGGCAAAGACTCGTTGGTGAGTCTACCGATTCCTCATTGAATCCGAAGTCTTGCATTAGATTCGTTGGGTCTAACCCATCGTGACTACACAATGGTTTTCTGTACACAGGCTGAGAATGTGTCACCAACGCGTTACTGAACACATGATTCACATCACGTGGTACATCAAATGCATCGTTCGAAGTCCAAGACAAAGGTGAGCACACCTCCGCGCTCACGCCACAGACTACTGATGCAAAGGGGAGGCATGAGCTATTGCTCATGCCTTGCTTCACAGGATCACCAACATCGTGTTTGTGCGATGTTCAACCGGAATCGGACGTGACCGCAGTGTCACATACATCGAGACTGCAGGCTGTGGAACTCTTCGGTGAGTTCTCTACTTGCCTGCAGGTACTGACAGTAGGTGTCTGTACAGGTGCATGCCATGGGCCATTGCCCATGGCTTCGTTTGGATATCGTCGAACACCGCCGCTGCACAGTATCCCACCAAACGTTAACGCAACAGTCTTGTCACGTTGATTCGGGCTGCCAGCAGCAGGTCTCGCTGGTATGTCCGAATCCTCTGTTTTTGGGTTCGTACTGACACGATGTGTCTGCACAGGTATACGCCATGGACAAAGGTCCATGGCTTTGTCCTGACGGCTGTGAACACCGCCGCTATACAGTGTTCCATCAGACAATAACGCAATGCTATCATTGCATTCAGATACTAGGTAAGGATCAGGACTCTTTTCTGAGTCCTGTCAACGCCCAGTACTGATGCTTTGTGCCTTTTCAGCCATGAAATCGTCGCCACCGCCTTCCACTCGTCGATCATGAACCTCAGTTCGTGATGCCTTGATGAGTGAACACGTGACCCTAAGGTCATGCCACTGAGACTCAGTCACAGGTAGGTCTGTCCCCACTACCACTGTACTACTAACTTCTCGTGTTACAGATCTAGGTTGGGGGCTTCTGCCCTGGTCTTGTACAACCCAAATGCGACCGTCGTCTTGAGATGATGGTCTGAAGTTGTTAAGGAACGCAACTACCCTGTCGTGCTGCTGGTTCTTTCCAGCAGGACTGGTGAGTGTGTTTCGCTGGTCTGCTATCATACTAACCCTATGTTTTGGCATAGGTAAACTATTGTTCACACCTTGACCATCGTTTTCAAACAATGGTTCAACAGCAGGACTCTCAGGTGAGTCCTCCACTTGAGCCATTATGAGTAACGTATTCATAGGAATGTCATTGGTTTCCCTTCGATGATAACAATCGTCGTAGCCATCCAGGGGCACGATACGGCCATCATTCACAGGTAAGTATGCAGTCGCTACTGCCTGACCGGTACACTTAGTTGATGGGTCCGTTTCACAGGTTACCCTTTCGATGTCTGCCTTGCAAGTGTCATTGCCAATATTCAACATTACCAATGGCTTACACAGCTGCTGGTGTGTATGGCTCTCAATGATACCACTGTATCGTTGTGCTGCTGAGGTCGGTTCCACAGGTGGAACGATATCAACGGAATACTTTCTGTTGTCATAGGGCAACTCGGTGGAGTTGTCCCTCCTTAATGGTACGTCCTTAATGTTCTGTTTAGTGTGATTTTGATCACACTTCCTAGACAGAGATGATCCACATTGTGGATCATCTATCTTTTGGCTACACCCTCACGCTGTACCTCCAAACCTGGGACTAATGGCTGGGCCTACTTCACGGCTTGGTTCGGCAGCGTCTATTACACAGGAGTTGTGCTGTTGGGGCATGACTGAGAACTCACGCACATGTGCGTGAGTCTGTCGATCCTTGAGACTATTGTCTTGCTGTTTTACTGACCTTGACCCTGTTATTAGGGACAATCACGGAGAGGCTATTGGGCCTCTCTCAACTCTTGAAGACAACCCACAAAAGTCTTCTCTCACTACAGGTACGTCTATGATGTTCTTCTCATTATCATCTAATCCTCTGATTAGATGTTCGACATCTGCATTGCAGGCATTCTTGCTGATCTGTTGTACTGCAGATGACTCACACGACTGACTGTGAGTATCATTCCCAGCCATGCCACTGTGTTGTTGTGCAGCTGATCTAAATTCCACAGGTGAAACCTCAAGAGGATCACTGATGGAATTCTTTCCATCGTGGTAAAACAACTCGTTTGAGTCGTTCATTGTATGCGGTACGTCCTCGACATTCTGTCTTGCATAGTGCTGACCACGCTGACCAGATTGCAATGATCCATACTGTAGATTATGACTGTCAATCCTTACAGAGTACCTATGATCCTCGGGTAACCTGGGGACAACTAGTCTTGACCATTTGGTCAAATATTCAGTATGTACTGCATCTAAATCACGCAGTAAAGGCGCAACTAATGACTTGTGCACTTGTGCATGAATTTGGTGATCACTGAGACTATCATCTCGGTGCAGTGTTGTTATTGACTCTGCATGCAGAGTCAATGCTGATACACTGGAGTCGTGCCACTGAGGCATGACTATTGGCTCATGCACAGGTGCACGATCATCTTTTTTTCCATTCCTTTTCTTTTCTGATGATTCCACAGGTTGGCTCAACCCACATGGTTCGACTGGAGTCTTCCTGTGGCTCGCACTTGGCTCAACAGATTTCTCTGTTGGCAAAGGTACATTGTCAATGTTCCTTTTCTTGTGGTCCTGATCGTAACGACTACGCAGGAATGATCCACATTGTGGATCATCTGTATCTACGATTGTCAAATTCTCGACGTATGTGGATACAACACTAGCTAATCATCAAGGCAGGGCTGATTGCTCACACACTAGTGCATGAGTCCATTGGCTATCGAGACAAGTGTCTCGATGTACGACTAACATTGATTCCGCAGCCGACAACAATTGAGGAGAGTCGGCCAGGCCTCTCCTGTCACTACATGAGGACTGGGGACAGTCGTCTCTCCCTGCAGGTATGTCCTTGCATTCTTCATGTGACTTCTGTGGAGCTAAACCTGACCTTTCTGTCAGGTTTCTGAGTGCTGCGAGTGAACCATTCACTCACTGAAAGAACGGTGCTTGTACGTTCTTTAATTGTACACTCATTTCTGCCTCTACTGACACAAGGCTTTCGTCTGGCTCGTGTTTGATGTCCAGGTTGCATACTTGAAGGTGAGTATTTCCACTTCTGCCACATATTAGCTAGTCTTGTAGCTAATGTTCCATTTTTTTTCAGTTGTTTTTTCATGTGGTATCCCTTCCCCCCTTGAAAACGAGGATGCACTTTCGTGCATTCGAGCCTCAATTGGCGACTCTTCAAGTCACTGCTCTTCCAGTGAAGGTACCTTCACTTGTGCAGAACTAATGTTCTGCACTCCTGGTAGGTTTGAGCCTGATTGTATGATCAGGCTATTCCGACTTTTTAAATACCTGTTCATTTCCTGCGCTACAGGTACAACCATCTTTTCAGATGGTCCAGGCGACTCAAATATAATATCTGAGTCTTGACTGGCTGCACACAAAATACGTATGTACTTTGTTTCTCCGTCAATAGACTTCACTGATACTGCAGTTGTAGTTGCAGCTTCAGCAGCAGCATCTAGGTGGCCTGTCACCCATGCTGCCTTGACTTCAAAAGTTGACAGGTTGACCATAATAGTATGGTCAACTAGGAGTTTTGCGTGATGTGATTCTCCATTGTTATCAAGTAAGTTTACTTGATTATTTGAGAGTTCTACTGGATTGACCAGCAGTCCATCCATGACATCTTTTCCAGCTTTAGTCAACATACAGCTTTGAGACGTAGTATACGTCTCATGGCTTAATCTCATACATGACGAGACACAAGACAACTCATGTGAGTACATCTCGTCAATTGGGATGTGTTTTGTTACTGACACATCCTCAACTGAGTGTACAGGAGTACAAATGGATATAGCAAGGTTACTCACTATGTTAGCACAAGACGAAGCCTTGCACTCATCAGGTATGTATTCTTCCTGATCTTCCCGTTGTGTTTCTGCCACTGATAGCCCTAATTCGGACTGTGTAGAACTACACTGTACACTATTGGCACCTGACAATAGTACTGTCGGGACTGGAGAACTGGATGTTCCAGTGGATTTCATCCATGATGAAACTTCTGAACCACTAAGTGAGTTCCTTTCTTGCTTTCCTACATATGAGAATTATGAATTCTCATCATCAGCGAGTGTACTCACTGCTTGTGAATGAGATGAAGTCTCATCCCAATCATGTATGTCTTGTACACAATTTCTCTCCCTATCCTTACTGATCCCATTTCTACCCACAGCTTCTTTTTTACTCTGCAAACACAGAAATACTAAGAGTATCTCTGTTTCTCCAGATCCCTCTGAAGAACCATAGGAACTATGTGAGTAGTTCCTTTGTGCTTTTCTTTGTTCTTGTGGGCTGACACTCATCCTCTGCTGTCCATGCTTATGGGCAGCTTCTGCTTCCAGGTTTTGCAAAAGACCAAGGTCTTTTGCAAACGACACTTGCCGCAAACTCGGTACCTTCACACTCGCATGCGAACTTTGTATGTAGTTTGTCTCTGCACCAACTTGAGGTTTTACTGACAAGTTGGCCACATGGGGAATGAACTCCTCATGTGCATTCCACTGCGTGTACAGGGACTGTGAGTGTGGTGGCCATTTTCTTTGTGCAGCCATCTCATGAGCTTTTGAAGACAGTCTAGGACTGTCTGGTCTCGTGCCTAGCTGTGTCCAAGCTCATTGTTTCAATATTGCATGATTCTGACCTAGTCATGAGTCGAAACATAGTGCCTTCTTTGTCTATAGGCTTGAGTCATGGTGACATGACTCTGGGATCAAACGGCAACAGGTATGTGTCATCCTCTGCATTTCCCAGTGCTGGCAATTGAATTCCAGCACTCACTAGGGCAGCAGCGCAAGCCACTGCGAAGTCATCCATGGATGACATTCGTTTGGAAATGTTTGTTTCACTGCCAACAGTCCTTCGGTATGTATTTTTTCTTTGCTTTTGCTTATTCTCCACAATTGCTGACTCCTGCAGCAACTGTACAGTGTGTGGTTCGTTTCCTGAAGAACTTGGCACCCATCTGATAACCAGGTCAGACACAGTTAATGCTATGGTTTTTGTAGCATTGCGTGAAGCACAAACTTTGTTTGTGCTTGGTAAATGAGTGTTCCTAGTTGTATTAGGAGCTCTCGAGCTCCTAGACTGAGGTAGGTACACATAGTCTTTGACTACGTGTTCTTTCACAATCCGACTATTGCCAGGTTGTCTACCAGTATAGCTACTAGATAGCCCCCTTACAGGACCACACAAGGATTTCTCCCAGTGTCGTTTGTAAGTATGTATTGTGTACTTATCAATGTCCATGCTAGTTAGGCTCGAACTCAACCAGATTAAGGAATCTGCTGGCAGACGTATGTCAATTTCTCGAAGTATGTACTGCTCAAGATACCAAAATTGAGTATGAGTCAATGTAAGCAGCTTGTCATCCCATAGATCATCCCATAGTAATAGTAGATCTTCGAAAGACAAGTTAAATGAGGCCAGTGTGCTTGTGGCCTCATCTGGGTGATTACTCCAGTCCTGATGCCTAGGCATCAAAACTTATAGGAATAATGTAGAGTAAAGAACCAGATATAATCTGGATCTGGCTGTGAATAAATTCATGGACTAGGAGTGAAAACTGCCCAACTGGTTGGACAGTCAAAAGCTCACCAATGCAGTACTACTGTACTGGTAGTTCAAAAAAGTGTAAGACTTCTAGAGACCTCACAAAGACCTCACAAAGATCACTCAGCAGAACTAGACCAGATAAATTGGTGTTCTGTATGATATGTATGTGATGGTTCAAGTAAAAGTAAGTTAGCTACTCTAAATTCCCATGGCCGGCTGTACAGTCATTCCACAGGTCCACAAACACCCATGGATGCTCTGGCATCCATGTCTCCCTACAACCACTTACAGCCATCCATACCATAGTATGGACATAGTAGAATATATATATACATTCTTACAGTGGCACCCCCCCCCCCCATTGCTTCCTTGGGGCTCACTCATGCACTGTTTCATGCTTGAGGTCACACTTCTGCCACTCCACCCCCTGGCACTGCTTTGTGCTATGAACTCAACAGATGCCAAAGGGGAAGGGAATGGCCAGTTATTGGGGTCACAACCTCCAGTACTTGGAGTGTGGATGGTAGAGGCAAGGGGACCAGTAGCAGCGGAAGGGGAACTGATGGCAGGGGAAGTGGGACCAATGCTGGAAGGGGGAAGGGGGAAGGTGGTAGGAGGAAGGGCAGCCAATAGCAGAGGAAGTGGGACGAATGCTAGAAGAGGGAGGGCCATAGGATGAACAGGAACCAATGGCAGAGGAAGTGGGACCAACACTGGAAGAGGGGGTGCTGTAGGAGGAATGGGGAGGGCCATAGGAGGAAGGGGGACCAATGGCAGAAGGAGTGCCATAGGATGTCCTGTCGTGTCTTTCATCCAGGTGGCTATCCATCTCCCCATCCTCATCACACTGTGGAGTTATCTGGTGACTGGTGCACGAAACCTTTGTCTCACTTCCTTTCCTTTCTCCCTACCTCTGGACCCATACTCTGAAAATGAAGCCCTATACACATGCATGCCCCTAGCAGCTGTGGGCATAACCAATGACATCATGTTAAATACAGGGAAACCGGACTTGCCCAGCCAGGCAGCTTACCTGTGCAAAGTCAGCCCACACAGAGCTGTCTGCTTCAATGATCCCCAAAGGATCCAAATATGTCAAGGCTGACCATATTCTTGAGCTTGAGAGCACAGTTGTAATCCTTCTTAAGCTGCTGTTCAGCCTGAAGTTGGCAACACTGAAAGAAAGACACCTTCATCCACCTAGTCTTACAAGCATCCACCATTTTAGCTCCTGAACATAAGGATGCCTCATCATCTCATGTGATACTGCTGCCCACATCGTCTTGGTCAAATTGGCACCGTTGCCTGCCTTGGCCTTACGATTGATGAGGAAATGCATGAGTGCCTGTTCAGCTGTTAGATCCCAGATCCAATTCTGCATTATTCCGGCATCCTCATATTCTCCGATAAGCCTTTTCCACTTATTCCAATAACCCCTTCTGATATTCCAATAAACCCTTTTCCATTTATTCCAACATACCCCATTTGATCATTCTTAGTCACGATCTACTTTGATCCTATCCCTGTATACTTTATCTAGATCCCTGTACTTGTTCCGATCTCAGCATTCCATATCACGCATCCTTACCCCTTCCGTTCCTGACTTCAGAATTCCGTACACCCCTTTTAAATATGCCTTCTCACTCAGGCTTCTCTTCAGCATATATATCTCTTTCGACAAAACGTACTGATTCTTATCTGTATCAAAGTCTATCTATATATATACATCATTACCCTCCTGATACCTTATTTCATATATTTCAAGCATATATATCCTTATACATTGATCATTATATCGAAACCCCAAATAATTCCAACTTCTGATATTCTTCCGATCTTCCGAAACATCCATTCCTTGATTCTACTCGCTTTTCCGTAAAGCCAAACCTTACTTGATATTCATTTATCATTACTCCTCTACCTCTTCCACATTGACTTTCCAATCTCCAAAATCTCTGAACTCTTCCACTCACCCTATAAGTCTCTCAATGTGCTATTGTTACTGATCCCTCTGTGTAGACCTGACCATTGGTATTCCGATACTTCTGTCTGGTAAAAAATCTGAAATACAAGGGCACTAGAAATCCAAGAGGGCGCAGCCCATAAGTTGAAGCCAATGCCCATGTAGATCTGTTTCCAATTCTCCAATCTCGAGTTCCAATACCTCTGAGCGTCTCTGAAGTATTCCGACACCTGGAACTCCAATTAACGAGAAGTCCGCTCCAGTCAAGAATTTGGTACCTAACATCATCTTCAATAGACCAAACAGCTCTTTGCTTTCTGACAGGTGGATTAGCAATCAATTGGCATAGGACCATGTCCATCCCTAGTTGCGCTCTGGGAGCTGCGAGTTCACATCATGGGATCGAGGAGGGATGAACACTGTGTTTCACAGTGTTCAGTTGGGACTCAGCAGCCAGCGGCATGAAATCGCTGACGATTGGTAAGCTAATCATGATTCGGCTATGGTGTCCAAACAAGCTCTACGGTAGTACGGTAATTAGTTTAGTAAGTGCGTATACCCCAGGATTATTTACGAACAAGCGAGTAAATCCCGTAAATGCGGGATCAAACGTTGGAGCCAGCGAGCTGGCCAGCTCACCTGGCACTCACGGCTCCTCCACTGCCGCCGTCCTCGATGCAGATGTTCAGTGCAATTCATAGCGTGGTTCAAGGTTGCAGGTTGCCTTGGGCTTCGTCTCCTAACCTAATATGCATGTGAGCGGCTATGTTTCTGTTGAGTAGACCCGTAGGTTCAATCCAAATACCATGTACATACAGTCATACTAGTCGTCAAAGGTCTGTTGTTTTGCAATCGTTGCCAGAGCAGATGGATGTGGTTGAGGTCTAAACACACACATGTGCATATGTACTGGCATGGCTGTGACTTGAAAGAAAGCAGAATGACACTGTGAGTCACCGAAGCTTTCAAGTTCTGTAAGACTCAGCTTGACCGAAGTTGCGAAAACATTTGCAACATCCGCACTGACCCCATTCACGTTCATTCTCATCCATGCTTATGACTGAAATGATTAAAAAAATAGAATTAACTGAGTTTGAAGGAATATGGCTTGGTTATTAGTAGTAAAAGCACCTCAGCAAACAGCATATAACCATTGAACTTCACGTACACGTCGCAGGCAAATGTTCTACATTGACATAAATGTTGTTTTAATATCAAGAAGACACCCAGTAATTTATAGGTCTTAGGGTATTCTGGGAGTGCTGAATTTACGTGGTAAGTCAACGGTAAGTTGCGGTAAGTGTATTGGTAAGTGCCGATTTATGCCAGATTTACACCAGATTTACGGGCTCTAGAGAGCCCCCTGCATGGATTTCCAAGCATGTGCCACTTCAATGGTGTTTATATGACTACATAAAGTCTCTATACGATGTTTGGGACCACTCTATTAAGGATTTCGGTGGACCGGAAGTCAAACACACCTGCTGGTAGCAACCAGGAGTGGCCGCTCGGAATTGCTTATGTAATCGGGGGGATTGTTTGATTCATAAAATTTATCTCATGTATTTGTTTTATTTTTTGGGTATATTTGCATAAATATTCACTGCTATTTCGTAGCCTTCTAAGCATAAAATGCACCTATGGTCAGAGTGGTTATAGTCACGTGATCATCGCACTGATTGTTTCTCTACGCTCACAGTGGCACTACCACACAGCTTTCAAGTAGCTGTTCCAAGGTCTAATGGGTATGCTACCCTTCAATTGATATTGCTTGCTATCCCTTGCAGGCGTGCAGGCCAATCACACAACCACCATCTGTTATGGAGTTTCCAAGAACTTTCCATGCACGTGCCGTTGTGAGCCAACAACGTAAGTGCATCCTTTGCATACATGTTGTTTGCACAGCTTATGACGTGTGGTTAGATCCTCAATGGTACAGACGAGGTTCATCCATGTCTTGTATTGTTTTTCTGTGTGTTGACTTGAATTCCATGTGTCCAAAGAAGAGCCCTGCATCTCCAATCCAGGGACACGTGCAGAGACAGGATGCCAACTTGGACTGAAAGTGTGAACATCAGTTCAAGCTCCAATAATGAACAGATTTATGATGTGATGGGACTTACCTAGTGACTAGTGAGTACCACTGTCGACATCTTGAGCTGTGCTGACCATGCAAAAGAGCTTAAAGACTATAGATTCATTGTAAGTCATGTGAACAAAATGAACAGAAAGGTCGTACTTACAGTTTGAAGTCTCAGCACAGCGCATCTCTCCTCTACCCTGTGCTGAGTTGACTGATCCTGGGTTACAGAGAGGGAAGATAGACATGTGCCGAGATGGGAAGCCACACAGGAGGGGAGAACAGGAGGATACACACGGCAAGGTAATTAATCATTTGAAATTTCAAACTAATGAAGTTGTTTGACCTTTCACTTTGAGATCCACCACCTAGAGTCCTAGATTCATGATTTTGTGCGCTTCACACCAAGATTGGCAATGCGGAGGCTGGGGCACGTGTGCAGACATGACGCAAACAAAAACTGCAGATACGAATGTAAGCTCAAGCTTGACCATCAAACCATCACTGAAGACTTACCACAAACAAAAGGCCTTTCCAACATTGGCTTCGATTTGACTCCACTAAGAGGTTAAACGGCAACTTTGACACGAAACCCTAACATGTGCAACATGGGTTGGACCAAGCCAACTGGACATTGTCAGCAATGGTAGGGGCCGAGTGGACAGCACTGCGACCTTTCTCACAGGCTCAGCAGTCTCAGGTCCCTGTGTTGTATGTCAAATCACTTTCCCCATACTCCTACTGTACTAACACAACTTCACATCCACTCGCAGTGTCTTATTATGCAGCTCGCAAACACGGTCTTCACACAAATGTACAACCAACCATCCGAAGCTATCAAACAGCACAGTGGTTGTCTGTCCAGAAGTCACAGCTTCTATGCGACTGCCAAGCCTTTCCCCAAATACTCACAAGACAAACCTTCAAACATGGATGCCACATCGCTGGCGGGCCAAGCTCTTGATCAAAGGTATGTATTCCGCATATTCAAAGTATAGAAACTGTACTCACATTGTCCTTAAGGACAAACTGAAGTATCATCCTCGAGCCTTAGTGCCCCTCATTGGCAAGCAAACCCATTTGTGAAAGGTTAGTTATTGGGTATTCTAAGGTTAAAGTGCTGTACTTATGTCGAAATTGAAACTAAAATGCATGGCCTGGAGGGTACCTTGAGCTGTGAGCACATGAACTGACCCATACAAAATATATGGTGTCCCCATTGAGCACATGTGTGCCTTTTAAAGGCTGAAATCGAGTGGATCAAGGCCAAGAACGAGAGAATAGAACCTCCAAGCCCTCCAGGAAGCCATGCAGAACATGACCAAGGGGTGAGTCACATCATGGGGCCAGAAGAACAAAGAAGAACAAAGAACAAAGAACAAAGAACAAAGAAGAATGCTAGGGAAGATGTCTGGCTCGAAGGTAAGTGCAGAATGTGGCTGCTTTGTTTGGTACAGTGCTCATGCAATCGGGTGGGTGGAAGAAGAAAGCGCATGCAAAGCTACCTGTGCAAAAATGAAGACGTAGGAAGTAACGAGAAAAGGTATGGCTCTGAGCATTCATAACCATAAAGACAACACTGACAGCCTACCTACAGCACCCTCCTCACTCACCCCTCTCGTACACTCCCGCTTCAACTTGAGCCTGCAATTTTCTCGCTCTTGCTCGCCAGTCAACATTCTAGAAAGTCTCGAAGCTACTATTTTGGCCTCTAGTGAGTTTTTTTTTCCTTTCAACTAGATATCATTTGACAAAACTCAAGGCTTATTGTCTTCATTCCTATTCCTGTAAGTCCAGATGAAAGTAGCTAATCTATGTCACAGACATACCAAAGCCACCACCACTGCTATTAGTGAGTGGATGCACAGTAATTCATGTCATTATCATGATTCTGACACCGCATGTTGCACTAGGCTTTGTCAGTCTGTGGCTGGACCATGCTCACACAATACAACAAGAAGTTTCCCCTGCTGTAACCTGCGTAGTCACCATCCTTTCGCACTCTCAAGGTGACACTCGCTGTGGCCGATCTGCGCTTGTCAGTTTTCCAGGACATCTATTTGTCAATGTTACACAGACTACTGCAGTGTGTCTACTACTGCTGAGCTCGGGACATCATATTCTACCACCAGCAGCTCCTCCTAGTGCACTACTGTCTGTGAAGCCATCGCATATGTCTTAGGAGTTGCCAGCCTACCAGCTATTGCAGGTAAAGAATTGTTATGTGCAAGTCTGAGTGATACACCTGAGCTACATGACCAGGTCTGTCAGAGCAGAATAAAAATATGCTGAGCCAGAAAATTGCATCTGGGTCGGGCATACAAGACCGTATTATAATCCAAACATCTGTCTAAATTACCTATTGCACTTCTTGTTCTCCATGCCTGCGTCTCAGCGAGTGTCAAGACGTGAGTTGCGGCAGCAACAAGCCTAGCTGAGCTAACGGCTGATAAAGAAGCCTCTTCAAAGAAGTTTGGCAAGGCACAAGTGACAACTGATAAATATGAACAACACCTGAAACAGGGCTGCAAATGGCTGCAGAGCCTGCTAGATAATGAAGCTCAAATGGAACAACCTCGTGGATGTCCTGCTGCATCGATTCAAGACTGGGACAAAACTGATATTCAACACGCATTTGATAAAATTCCAACACGAGCATCTCCCTGGGTTCTTGCACTATTTATTGTTGCTAAATGTTTTGGAGTGACTGAATGTGGCACCAAGGGTTCATTTTTTTTTGTGTTTCTTTCTGGGTGATATTTCTAATGTACATATGTGTGACCAGTGACCCAAACAGGAAATACCAGGGGAGATGGCTGTGGGATGAAGAACGGCGATGTGGTCATGGGAACCCAGCCGAATCCACTGAGGTCGACGAGGTCATCATGTCAGTAAAGAATAGACAAGGTGCAGAGGGCACGTGCTCCCATTCCTGTGCAATAAAAAAAGAGTATATGGAATCGATAATGGGATGGTCTAACCAGCAATGCCCACCTGAAACCCTCAGAGTGCTCAGTAACCTTCAGCCATCAGATTACCATCAACGCCTTCCCATAGCTATGAAGCACTATTTTATGAGAGCATTTGCTGCCAGTGGGTGGACCATCTGGACCAGGTAATTTATTTAGATGTCAATGACTTATAGGTTGATACATTGTGCTAGGAACTTTGAGCTTGCAAAGTTGCAATATAAGCATATAGTGGAAGATGCCTATACAGATGATAGGTATAGGTTTCGGCATCTATTGGTCACTTAGAAAACCGCAAGGGATGGCAACATAAATTGAGTCAAGAAGCTGACCTATATGGTCAGCCCTGAGACATTAGTTTATCCTATGATAGCCTGACCATTTCATTAGGTCATAAATACGAGATACACCCGCAACATGAAATGCCATCTGTAGATATGGAGTTCCATTTCCACGAGTGGCTCACATTTCTTCATGCTTTTGTATATTGTCGTGATCTCCAAGGCAACGACTTCATATTTCTGTCAGTGAACCCTAAATGCCTCATCCAACCTGGAACTCCAATTTCCCATGACACAATCCAAAAATGGATGGATGAGTTTATCATTGGGGCCGGCATCACTCTCAGGCTCGGTCGCCTCATAACTGTTTCCGTTGTGGTGGGGCTCAATATCACTTTATGTATGCACCCATTGGAAAACAGTGGAGCCTGGCTACCATTTGTTGGTGGGGTGGATGGGCTGAGGGCAAACATGTAAGCAGTTGTTGAGATATACCAAAAAATTGTTAACACACAAAACTAACAGTGGGATACACTCATCCATTATCTCCTGGATGAGCTATATTACTATGAAGAGGGTCATGGTGATGCTTTGAGACCAATCTCAAGAGAGGCTGTAGCATCATTTCTAGGTGAACACAGCGAGATGCGCCCAGCTACCAAACACGAAATTCAAAAAATTATTGGTTTGCAGTTAGACAATATGAGACAGGAGCTAACCAAATCTTATCGTTCAATGTCTGCCGGGAGGGCTGAGCTATTGTAGACTCCACCATCTATACAATGTCGAGCTGATTTCAACCCTGGAACTAATAGCAGTCAACTATCAATGGCATTTGACAATACCGAACCAATGGGTATGGAATCTACAGATATTGATGAAGGTATGCCTCGTGACCTTCGTATCCCACTTCTACCCAGGACCGGGTCAATGAACCATTGTTGGAAGTGTGTTGTGAGAGACTGGGAAGAGGTTGATATGTCACAAGGGCATCGGATTCTGCTCAAGCATTGGAAACACCACTGGTATACTGGTCCAAACCGCTTGCGCTTTGGGGTGCAGTAAAACAAGCGCAAGCTGATTGCTCTCAAATTTATTGAAAAGTTGGTACTTTTGACCCTGCCTTATTTGTCTCACTCATTCAATGATACCAGTAGTTGTGGCCATGATGAGGCAGAGTTTGTTCACAGGTGGCCAATGGCAGATACGCATGGGCTGACCAAACTGCTCGATGCTATCCAGTCGATGCAACTCGCGTTAGGGTCTGCGAAACATCGCAAAAGCAAGCAACTGTAATGTCAAATTCATTCACACTTTATCAAGCTGTATCTTTATCTATTAGATTATAGTTTGTGTATCTACATATGATCTAAGATATGTCTGCAATTCCTAGACAATGAAGCTGAACAAAGCAGCACACAAAGTGTGTGGGATCCCTACTTCTAAAACCTAAGGGAGGGAGGAGCTGCTAGTGTAATGGCGTGAAAGAAATAGAGCCGTGAGAAAGATTGAATAGTAAATAATCATAACACTCACAGGAGAGGGCCTCTGTCCTGCCTCAAACCGTGTTTTGTTTTGTAATGACCTGACCAAAAGACGATCGATGGGTGTGGGGTGGAGCAGCCAGCTCAACATGAGCAGAGCCCTAGTCAGGCCTATTGTCAGTGGCTAAAGGTATTCAAGTTCAAAACAAGCTAGACTCACTCATGAATCTGACCTGACCTGACCTGACCAGAGGCGGCATGTCTAACTAGCTTGGTGGATGTTTGATGGGTAGAAATCTACGTTGTATAAGGCTGCATTAGTTAGTTAGGTCTGAGATGCGAGGAAAGAGAACTAACGAGGCTAGGATGGTGAGCAAGACGAATAGACGAACAAAACGTTGCATCACATAATGCTGTACCGTTTGCTCGGGCACCCGGCTGTCTGGCCGCAAGTTTGGCTCCACGTGTGCAGGGGCATAATCCTGTAAATCCAGCAAAGAAAGTCCTCACCATAACGCCGAATGGGTACACACTGGGAACTAGACCATAAGAAATCGTCAGCAATATTAGAATGTAGTCTTGTACAGCTCTATAGGTAGCTATGGAATTAAATTGTAGCTGACATCTGACAACCGATCGTAGTTCCAATATTTTAATGAGGACAATTGTTGGCCTCTAGCTGGTACCAGGAATTGACCCCTTTGGAACATATTATTTAGGTGACGAACACATAGCGGCTTCTTGATGCTGCATGTGACCCCTCCTATCTGGTGCTGTGAACAATATCTGAGGGCGACATAAAAAATGTACTGCAGGGGCATATTATAAATTTAAAGCAGCAAAATGAAAAACAGATTTTATTGATAGGGCTAACAGCTAAACTAATGTTTTGAGATTATGAGATTGCACCCTTAAACAGAGTCACCCTCATCCTGCTCATCCTGCTCCTGCTCATCCTGCTCCTCTTCATCATTGTCCTCATCCTCATCTTTGTCCTTGCCCTCATTGTACTTGGTAAGAATGTGGTCCATATCTTTCTGCCAGTGAGGTTCCTGGCCGTTGCTTTTTGACGGTCTGCTGTTGAAACCACCTGGATATGCTATACGATCCTCATTGTAGGCTGTAGTGAGAATCCTAGAGTAACACAGGGTTAGCGGTTGAGATAAAAACATACATAACGACTTACTCAAGCATGAGCTGCCACCTGCGCAACTCATTTTGACCATCACTCATTCGACAAAGATTGGCTAGGCAGCAGTCCACCTCAGACCAAAAGGTATCGTGCTTCTCTCCGGGCATGTTAGCCGCATTGTAGCCGACCAGGATGACTCTCTGTGTGAGATGGTTAGATATGAAGGGATGGGAAGAGCTGATACACTTACCAATAAAGCAAAATGAAGATAATGAGCCTCACTTAAAATGTACTCCTTGCTGGCGAGATTAACTGCAAGATCCCAAATGTACATTTTCTGTGATATGGATTGAAACAGCTCAAAGTATATGGGTATTCAGTAAATGAAAAGAGAAGGATAGATCGAAAACTCACCGTTTTCTTCATATGAGAACAAAAGTCAGTTAAGACTTTCCTGATGTGGCTTTGAAACTTTTTGAGGGTCGGCTTGTCCTCAAAAAGATTTGGGGGTATTTTCCATGATTTCAGTGAATTCTTCATAGCTTTCTAGGGTAGAGTCAGTGAGTGCACTTTGTTTCGATGTGCGTGGACTTACTATGATATATGTTCCAAGGCCATCCACATACGCAAAAACCGAGGGGCTAAGCAGAGCAGCCTTGAGCATTGGCACCACCTTGTTCTAAAGATATTTATAAATGAGTTCACATAAATGGATGAAAAAACAGAGGCTCACTTTGAATGTTGCAGATTCCACAAAGCCTCCTGTTTGGGTCACTGTGATCATCGACGTTAGTTTCATGAGGTGCACCTGGATGGTGATCAACATAGCATGTGTGTCGTGCTAAAAATTGTCAAGGTTAAAAATCAATGAAAAAAAAGGAGGGAATAATAGATATAACTCACCATGCTGAACTCCTCCAGTTTTTTGACATCTCTGTGGCATAGGTGGTACGCATCAGCTGCAGTGATGACAACACCCTCCATGCGCCATTTGCGCTGCCTGGGAGTCAAACTCTCCTCACGAGTGCGATGGTGAGCTCCAACGGGAGTCATAGGAAAGTTGATGCGAGAGGATGATACTTGCATAGCAAAGTCCATGTTGGCAAGGCGTGGGTCGATAGGAATGTCCAATGAGGTCATTGGAAATGCACTGGTTGTGGGATTCAAGAAAGGAGAGGTGTCCTGAGGCTGGTTGAAATGAGATTTTTGTTGCACACAATGCATCATCTCATTGCAGCGAGAAAGACAGTGGGAACTAGTGCGTGAGCCCAGTGTGGATTGCAAGGGAGTGGAGGAAAAAACAAACTTACGTTATGTAACTTGGCGGAGTGTGAAACACTCATTCCATAGTCACCCAATGTGACAGCACCAAAATATGGTGAATATGATTCAATCTGCAAAATCAGCTTCTGACTGGGGCGATGCCAAACTCAAGGCTTACAACATTAAAGTGATTAACCGTTCCGAAGAGGAGTTCTTTGGGTCAAGGGTTACAGAGCTCTCCTTCAACTCTGAATTCCTGCAGTTCGATGACATATATGACATGCACAATAAGACCAGCTGTGATCTCGCTTGGGCGATGGAAGAAGCTTTAAACAAAGATGGAGATGCCAAGCCGAGCGTAGATTGGTTCGCAAGCAAGATTTTGGAGTTTATGGGTTACACATCGTACCACCGCCAAGTCCAATTGCACCGCAATATGATGTTCACCATTTGCGGAGAAAAGAGGTGGGCGAAGGCTGATATCACCCCTGTGACCGTGCCTCACCCTAGAACCCACAGGGCAACAATTCTGCTTGTCGAAGAGGACAAGAAGGCTCGAAAGGGTGAGCCAATCAAGCAGATGGTCCCACAGGCATTGGCAGCCTTCCAGCACAACAATAGGATGAGGGAGCTGAGAGGTGTCCTGCCCAGGGAATTCCAGGTAAGCAATGTGTCTGATATTGTTTGTTTCTTGGACTCACAGGAACAGGTGATCCCTGCTATCACGCTTGTCGGGACAACCCCTACATTCTACAAGGTGCCTGTTACTTTAGCTCTCATGGAGGCCGTGGGAACGGGCCAGTATCCTACATTCATTACCTGGATTCAGCGCTACAAACCAGAAGTGGTGCACAGTATGATTAGTTTGAGGGGGAGGAGAAAGATTCTCGAATATTACCAAGGTTTTAAAAAATTTGTGGAGGAGCTGGATAAGCAAGACCTGGAGGATTGAGTATGATAGTGAGAGCGGCGGAATTATTCGTGTCTAGTGTTTGTACTCCTATGCTTCAGATATGTAACACATATAACACATATGAATGCTTTATTGACGATGCAATATACATGAGAAAAATCTAGTAAAAGAATTTTCCCGTTGAATCACCACAATCCATCATCGAGAGTATGTTTGCGCGTGATCGGCCTGACTTGGGGTTCCCAGATTGGTCAAAGGGAGGGGCGAGTTGCAAGGCATTGCATAAGCTTGGGGTTGAGAGTCGGTACGAAGAAGGTATAAGGTAGGGAAGTAAGAGGGAAGCGAGCCTGGCCAAGAGGAAGGGTGTCCAGGCGGTACATAGGGCTGTCCAGCCGGGATGTAGGGATATCCAGGAGGGAAGTAGGGCTGTCCAGGATGGATGTCGGGCTGTCCAGGCGGGACGTAGGGAGGTTGAGGAGCATAGATATCCGTGGGCATGTGAGATGGTGATTGAGGTTGGGAGGGTCGTGACATGACATGTTTGTACTGGGATTCCAGTGCAGTCATAGAAAACACGACTGGTCGTGTGTGTGCCTGCATGGAAAATGATCCAGCCCCTTGGGGGGGATTTTCTGTCCTATTAACGTCCACATCGAGGATGTCCATTGAGGGACGTTCTGAACCCGCCTGGGACATGATGGCACGCCCCATAAGAACCTCGCGTTCTTTGGCTTCTTTGGCTTCTCGAGCGAGGTGTTTGTGATCACGGGTCTCAGCAGCGGCAGCTCGGCAGACACTGGCATGGTCCAGATTTGTGCCCACCCATGGTTTTGGATATTGTGGAGGGAGCACTTTGGTGATCTGCTGGTAGTTGTGAAGGGAGGCCATGTTGAGCACAAAGTGTTGTCATCACCATGTTTGACAGTGTGATGGGAACGTGCTGTATCAAGCTGTTCCTGTCGGATGACTTTGGAAGCTGTTAGGCTACAGGAGAATCGGGAACAGTCGTGTTGAATGTTTGCTGCACAGAGAATGTCCTGACAAATTGGAGAGTGAGTGAAGTACGTACTGTAGAAAAACTCGACAGATTACCTTGAGAGGCCTGATAATTAAACGGTCTGTGAGCGTGAGCATGGGCTGATCAAGGAGCGGGTGTCATTTGTTGTCTAGGGAAAATGGGGTAATGACCAGTGTCAGACTGCAGTCCTTGCACCCGTGAGGAATAAGGACCTCCAAGAGTATCCCAATTGAAGGCGTAATGTCCTAGCAGTTCGTCGTGTTAAGGCCACTTGGGACATAAATCTACGCTACATACATTCTCTTGGACATAGCAGATCACTGAGCCGACTCGCACGTTGTCACCATTGCAGAGCACAACCTTGGCTCCCCAGAGCACTAGCATATCGGGAGGGTGATGAGGACTCAGCATGTCCTCACACCCTGCAGCGGTGGCAGCCCAACAGACTGGTCATGCTTTGGATCCCACAGTGTCCTTCTGATCACTCATCTTTGAAACATATCCCAGTGGGTGTGACCACGCCAAATCAAGGCCCAAGAGCCTTGCATACTCGGGGCACGTCAGAATGGATTTCAGGACTTGATTGGATGCACGTTTCCATCGGCGGAGCATAGGGTCAAACCACATCCCACCAGTCGCAATGTGCCTGACATGATCCAAGCTGGCAAACACATGAGACAAGTCCCGACTCGGCGCCATTCGGTTGCTATGTACTATAGTGAGATGGAAGACTGAATTGAAAGATTCATAGCATTCAGTTGAGAAAAGGAGGGCAGGACCAAACCGCCAGATGAACATGGGTAGATGGAGTAGAAAATGAAATTTTGGCTTTGTTTGTATGATCATTGGTGCGGTTTTGGCAGTGACCGTTAAAAATGCTTGAATAGTGTTCTCTAATTCTTGCTGCAGAAGTTGTTAGTGTGAAAGGAATCTTGAAAAGATGTCACCCACTAAATATGTATCGAGAACATCGATCTCCATGTGCCACAATAAAACCAATCTTCCAAGTCAAATCCAGGCCTCCAGGACATCGCTTGAGACCATGTCATAGATGGCTGTAAGAAGGCATATTCTTACAGTAGCATATATGCTACCGATAGAGGAACATAAGCCACCAGAGTGGTTTATAGGAGGTATTAGATAAGCAACCCAGCAGGGGCGCCTGTAGATAGTGGACAACTATACAGTTGTCCACAAGTAATTACATAAGACAGATAATCTTGTATACACACCACATGCAGATACCAATCGAATATTGGCATAGTCTGTCGAGTGTGAACAGAATTCTTACACATTTTTGACTGCCAATCTTGGCAGCACTGCGATAACAAAAAGAAAAAGATCAACTGATCTTTTTACCCAAAGCAACAAGTACCACTCGCCGAAATCATTGGAAACAGTAAACAACCGTTTACTGTTTATTCTTCTAATCAATAGACGAATACCACAGCATGGCTGATAGACCGTAGATCTATGGTGTCAATAAGGAATCAAAGCCAAATGCCTAGATCCCGAGGGGATCCAGATACGTCTGGGGCCACAGCCAAGGGCCCAGACAGGAGAGTTGAGCCTGCCCACAACGTGGCCAGGCAAATGGGAATGCTGACGAGGATAACAAGTCCTCGTATCACTACAATGCCCGTAGCTTCTGACTCTAGGAGTTGAAAGCGAGAATCGGGGGATCAAAGAAGATCCGCACAGGACAAGTCAGAAACAGACGATATATCGTCTGTTAAGAAAACTAGAAGAACCTCGACTAGGTCGAAGTTACGATCGTCTCTCGATAAGTCGAGAGAACCGCCGACGAGCGACACGGATGAGTCACCGGGGGTGTGAATGTCACAGCTCCCATATGTTCAGAAACATCACAGACCGCAAAGTTCATCATCCCAATCAGGGATGATGGAGCAAAAGTCAGCGTGCTGGGAGGAAGAAACCCAGTGATATGAACATACAACTGGACACATTGCCCAGATGATTACGACTCTCAAGGAGAGTCGTAAACACATAGAAACTACGCGTGAAGTGAGCCAGCAAGCGGCTGAGGCAGCTTGTGCAGTGGATGACGCCGCAAACCAACTCCAGACCTTAGGATATGGTATGGAACTGTTAATACAGTCCCTGGAGGAAGAAGTGCAGGGACCTTTGCGAGGAAAGGCCCCCAAGCGTGGCAACAATCCCAATAGGGATCGTGAAGTTGACCGTGAGGCAGAAAAGGCTTGCAGGAGACGAGACAGACAGAGGATGCCGCCTCCGGCTGGTCCGAGCACTAGGAGTGGTCCTCAAGAACATAATGCGACGATAGAACAAGACAGCGATAGTACGCGCTGGCGTACTGAGGAGGAGACAGATTGCGAGTTAGATGCTCACAATAGAGAAAATATTCGCAAAGGAATTCGCAGATCAAAAAAAACTTATAATGAGCAAGAAGTGCTCAAAGCAGTGACCCAACAGTCACTGCAGGAGATGATGAAGTCTGACGCTGACAGCGTCAGCACTACAACTAGCACTCACATTAGTCTTGAACGTGAGTTCGATCACTGGGATAGGATTGAACATAAGGCATCGTGACGGAAACACTGTGTGCTAGAACTCCGTGCTCAACACACAGATAAGCTAGTCGAAGAGGCTTATACTGTAGGAATCAAAGGCAAAGCCTTCAATAAACTGATCGAGTCAGCGAGAGTGGCTCGATCTGTCCTCAGTAGCAGCTATAGGCTGAGGGATGCTTTTCTAATGGCTGACAAACGTCGACTGTTGTATCAGATTGACGAAGACATCATCGATCTGCCAGTGCAGCAGGATGTGAGTAGTCACGTCCCCCGGCCACACAGGCAGATACAAGCGATACCACGTGCGGTATTGCTAGCAGTCACGGATCCTGAAAGGAGGATCCAGGAGGTAGGAGGAAATTTGTCTATGTATGTAGATGGAGTCACAAAGATGGTGCGAGCTGCCCTTGAGAAACACAAGGACAGCGAGCTGGACAAATCCGTGCTTGCCAAAGCCGGAGTAAAACTACCTCATCCAGCAGAATATGCTGGGAGAGCAGATCTCAAAGAGTTCAAGAACTTTGTCTCAGGGATTCTGAGATGGCTAGGCATGAATAGTCTACTGGGACCGTCCAGTACTGAACTCCAGTTAAACTATTTAGGCACTCGCCTCAAGGGCGAGGCATTGGAGTGGTACACTTGAAATATCGAGTGTCATGATCGAGTCGTAATCAACTGGACTCTGGAGAGTGCAATCGCTGGGCTACAACAGCGATTCCTTCATGCACTCACGCATAGGCATGT
Organism: Ramaria rubella; assembly: GCA_015039355.1. Classification (NCBI taxonomy): domain Eukaryota; kingdom Fungi; phylum Basidiomycota; class Agaricomycetes; order Gomphales; family Gomphaceae; genus Ramaria; species Ramaria rubella. The sequence goes on from MU134633.1 coordinate 73,392, forward strand.
GTCGAATAAGTTCGACACAATTGTGCAGGGGACCAGAACCATTCAGGAATTACTGAACGATATTACGAAGTATGCAGCGTGGATGATACATCTGCCAGATGAGTATACGATCCGTAAATGGTTCATAGTAGTGCTTCGAGAAGCACTGCGTCATGAAGTCTTAAAATTAGGCTACATGACAGAATTCAGTTCAATAACTGAGTTATATGAAGCCACAAAGGCTGTAGAGGATGTGTCTCGATATGACATCGGGTCACGGAAAACAGAGACTAGCGGCGCTCACACGCCACAGGCAAAGCCAACTTCGACAGCTAGTCGAAATCAGGCTGTGCCGAGCTCATCTCAAGCCAATAATGCAGGAAGCCATCCTACGGTGAAGCAGATGATATATCGTCTGCCAAACACTCGACCTCCAATGGAAACGAGGCCGACGGTACCCCAAACAGGGCTACAGGTTACGCAGAGAGCTGGAGCTGGAGCTGTAGTAGCTTCTCATCCTCCACAGAAACCTTCTGGAGGTCCAGGGGGTCAAGGACGTAGCACAGAGTTGACGTGCTACGAGTGTGGACAAGTCGGGCATATCAAGCTGAATTGCCTGCAGTGGAAGAACAAACCACGCATAGCAGGTGCACAGTTGGAAGAAGTGGTTGAGCACTCAGGGATTGCTCATGAAGGGGAGGAGGAGCCACAAAGTGGCAAACCAGACGAGCAAATGGACATCCAGGATGACCATGAGAATGAGATCGGTGAACTAGTCGTGGATTACCAGTCGGAAATCATGCCTTATGAATGGGATGACGATGACGATACGAGAACACAAAGCTCGTATCGAGCGGATGGAGTACACCCACTAGAAGGATCGTATGAGGAAAGGTGGCCCATATATGTGGCGCAGACACCAACTACTATCGTCAGTGGTGGGTTAATTCGAAACAAGGACTTCCGCATCCACATGGGAGTCATAGACAAGACCATTGAGCCTGTCTATGATCATCGGTTCAGACCACGTGATAAGACATGCCCCAAATGGGCGCGTATAGACAACCAAACAATCTCCGGGTATTGGGAGATTGGTGGTGTCAGAGCCCACTGTTTGCTAGACAGTGGGAGTCATGCTCTCTCCAGACTTCATACGTGCTGTAGGCATTAAGACGTTCGAACTCGAACATCCAATTGGTCTACAGCTAGCATGTGTCGGCAGTAAGTCAACCATCAACTATGGAACCCACACCAACATCCACTTTGGTGAACGTAATATTGAGGAATACTTCAATATAGCGAACATAGATTACTATGACACAATACTAGGAACACCATTCCTACGTAGATTAGGGATATCCCTCAACTTTAGAGACGAGGGATGCATTCGTATGGGAACGGAAATGATTCCGAACCACACAAATGCTTGGGAAGAGCAGCGGGACTATAAAAATCCGAATGAACGTAAGACTCGAATCGAGAGTCTTAAGCCTAATCTAGTGAGCCACAAACCGTGACTCGAGACTGGCTCCTCATTGCACATGGAGCCATCCACGAGCTCGCCAAATGGGAGGTGAGTGTTATGGATCCCTATAATGTACTTATAGTCTCAAGAA